>CAJNDT010000047.1:0-145000 GCA_905221615.1 Symbiodinium sp. CCMP2592 | reverse complement strand
GTGGCCAAGCCAAGCAAACACCCCACGCCCTCTTTTTAACATTGACCGGTGATCCTCGGAAGTGCCGTGGGTTCCAACGACAAAAATCTTGCACCACTTCCGATCTTCGATGTCAAAGAGGGGTGCGGGGTTATGCTCAAGCGTCGTGTCACCTGTTACTAGGCAGATGGTGCAAGATTTCTTTTATCAACCGACAGGATCCTTCTTGCTGAGATGACCAAAGTAGCTGGTGTCGTCACTCGACTGTACCATGCTTCCTGTGACGGGTACCATCCACAGGCAGACCAAGCCCGATACATGTCCAAGAATGCGATACGGCAAGCTTGTTGGCACGGCTGGTTGCTATAGGCACGACCCAAGACGACGCAAGCCGACTGTGGTTGCAGGCTTCCAGGATGCGACTTTTGTTTGCACCCTGACCCGGGTGCTCCACTTCGATCCAAGTCTGCTCCATGCAGCTCCGCGGCAGTCCGGTCGGACTCCCACTCGAGCTCCTCGTGTATTCCGGCTTAGTGTAAATTCCCTACATTTCCCACAGTTAGCTCTCAGTTAACACTTAGTTAACACTACAGGTAACACTACAGTTAACACTGCCGAACTGCTGGGAATTACCAGCATTTTCTTCAAATGTGTATAAAAGGCACTAAAACTAACAGTTTTTCTTTCAAAATGCGTGTATTCTGTAAAATGCTGGGTTTTTGCGGCATTTCGGCAGTGTTACTTAACTGTAGTGGTAACTGTACTGTTAACTGAGTGTTAACTGGGTGTTAACTGTAGGAAAAAGCACACTATGCAGTTAACACTTATTATTCTGCCGAAATGCAAGACCTGCCTTTCCTCAAATCTGTGTTACAAGTACCTCGGTCCTTGACACACATTGACGCACGGACACACATGGTGTGATGGTGAGGGATCGCTATTGTGGCTTGTCATCACTTGCATACAGCTTGCATATTGCCTACTGTGACAACAGCTTAAGGTACTGTTGATGGAGCAAATCTTGCACCAGTACAAGTGGCCAAGCCAAGCAGACACCCCACGCCCCCTTTTTAACGTTGACCGGTGATCCTCGGAAGTGCCGTGGGGTCCAATGACAAAAATCTTGCACCACCTCCGTATCCATCATCTTCAAGGTTAAAAAGGGGGTGCGGGGTTATGCTCAAGCGTCGTGTCACCTGTTACTAGCCAGATGGTGCAAGATTTCTTCCATCAACTGTATCTCCGCTGTTTTGTCATTTTTTGTTCGCTGACAGGCAGCACGAGTTCGCGAAAGTGCGTGCTGCGTCTGTGCGAAGCTTGCATCTGCCAACCATGTGGCCCATCCCCGGAGCTTCAGGAGAGAGCTCCAGGCAGGCCTCGCCACACCGCGTCGCCCAGCTTCGAAATGCTAGGGAGTGGGGGGCCTGCTTCGGTTGCATAGACCCGGGTGTTGCCGAAGTTGAATGCGATGCGAGGTGGTTTGCGGATCGTGCGGTACTCTGACGATGTAGAGGTGGTCAAGGAAAGCGATGAGGGCATTGTCGGGATGCATGTTCGGCAGAGAGCCTCGTGCTGCCCGAATGCAAACAGTTGGAATCCAAGCTGAATGCCGATGCAACCGGCGCGAAAATACTGGCAACTTTCGGAACGCTCACGGGGAACAGCGCGAACACGGCTACAGTGATGTTGCCGGACATGTCGCCCAGCTCTCAGGCGCTCCTGCGGTCCCAGGCCGCGGCACAGCGGGCGCTTGGATCGCTGCGATCCCAACAGAGCCGCCCACCGCTACCACCAGCCGCCATGCAACGAGGGAGCACCTACGGCCCGAGCCCTGGGTGCGTGCTTCCCTCGCACAGGCCTGTTAACAAGGCGAGCCAAGCTCGCAGGCGCGGCGGAGCATTGTGTTGCGACGCCACCTTCGTGTCACCCTCTAACACGCACGGGACACCCGCAACCCTGTGCAACGGTGGTCGACGGCGCCACAGTCAGGGCAACCGAACGCCGGAAGCTTACCAGGTACTCAGAACTTTCCCGCGGCGGGCTGCAGGGCAGTTGGGCGCACGCTTTGCAACCAGAAACCTGTGACGGCCCGCCGCTGGATACCCTGTTCCACCACGAGGCCTCCACCGGCCAGAATCGCGTGCCGCCCTGGCCCTGACACAGGACTGTCGAGTAGTCCGGAGTCCTTATAAATTAGTTAGTTGCGACTGCGGCTAATAGTTTCTTCTCGTTTGGCCGCTCGCAAAATTCGTTGCCAACCAAAATCCGATGCGTCCAAGAGCACGCGCCAAAGTTTCCGTTGCGCAACGGAAAACTTTACAATGAAAGTAATTGCCATCCACCAACATAATACCATGCTCAACAAACAAAAAAACGTGAGTAGCCATGTCACCGCCAACTGTGTTCGCACTATTGAGCACTTCTTAACGGTGAGAACAATGTTTGCCGCACCGAGCGAGACCTATTCCAGTAGCAGCCGTTACGACCGTGGCAAGGGTAGCATGCTGCACGGATTTCTTGACCAAGTTGTAATTGGTGTTGAGGTTGGAGGCAGGTTCGGGGCAGAGGCTGCCCAGTTGCTCCGACTCCTGGCGCGCCAGCGAGCCGAAGCCGTGCCTGCCCACCTCCGCCCGACCGTGATTTCTTCGCTGACGCCATATGGCTCGCGGAGGTCCCGGCCAGCCGCCTGCCCCCACGCTAGCTGTGTGGTGCCCTGGGCGCACCCTTTTTTGTGGTGGGTAGCGGCAGGTCTTCAAACTCTAGCTCGACCGGACGCGTTCTGCTGTCGCAAAAAGGTGCGCGGAACAAAAAAGTACGTTGGGAGAGCTTGGTTCGATGAAGCGCAAATTAATCCGCACTGTGGGAAGCCCCTCACCTCTCAGACCTTGGTTTCGCTCGGGGCGAGCTTTCCGGCAGCATCCTCTACTTTCATGCCGTGTTGCAGGGCATCGCAGAAGAGCTGTCCAAGTGCTCAATCAGCTGCCAACCCGTTCCTTGCATCGGCTCCGTTTGCCAGTGTCATTCACTGCAATTCGATGCCGGTACCGCGCAGCCAGCTTGCCCACGCGCAGGCGTGTTGCGTTCGCATACGGGCCCACTTCGTCGAACGGGCTGCCCGGAAGTAGGTGCTAATGTCGCGACGCATGTTTTCGTGCATGATCTCAATTTCATACTTGTCAGCCGGGACGAATGGCGCTGGAGGTCGTCGGGGACGGCCTGCCACGTCGGATGGCTTGTAGCATGCGGTCGACACCACACCGGTATCGCCCGTCACGGCAGCTGGCATGCCATGCCAACACGAAGGCCGCGAGGCTGGTGCAGCTCTTCATGTTGTTGAACGCGCCACAGCAAGGGCTTACCCAGAGCTTGTTTCCGGTATGTTCATGTATTTTCCGGTCGCCGCTGTCGTGCCTGGCGTTGAGGTTGGTGGGCGCAGGCGTTCCATGCACTTCCGCATTTGTGTTGCGTTGGTCTGCGTTGATTTTGAATTTTTCTGTATTGTTGCTGAAATCGCTCGGAGCGGCAACAACAGCTGTTTCGAATTGTGCCCCGGGCCTTCGCAGCCACACCGTCCCCTGCAACGAGACTCTTTCGCCTTCGTTTGTCCGGCAACACCAACATTCACAGAAAAACAATGCTCCTCAACAACGTTTTTTTGTTGACTCATCCGAGCAGCCCCTCCCCTTCAAAGCCTATGCGTTCTCCCGCTGTGTTTCTAGCGCGACGGCCGAGCTGAAGGAGCACACCTGCATTTCATATATCTTATTCGAAAAAGTCACACAGGCCGGCATTGGTTGTCGAACCGTGCACAATTCAGCACGATCCGTCACCGGGGCTGGGGACCTCCAGCGCGAATCACAACAACTCGAAATCAGCTCGAAATCCGTGCTCGTGCCCGAGTCTGCTTCCCCGTCGACTCAGACGACGGACCTCCAGGCTGTTTCTAATGTGATTTGTTTTGTTTGTTCGTTTCCTGCTCATAGTGGCTTTGTTCGGCCCAGCGAGCACGAGCTCCTTGACTGTGTGGGTGCTGTTGTTGTTGTTGTTGTTGTTGCAAGTTGTGGCATCGCTGCGTCATTGCCGAATAACGGTAGTGAGTCGCCAAAGTCGCTCACCACTGCGTTGGAGCGACTTGCTCGCGTCCGTGGGTTTTGGGATGTCGTGGTCATTGCTATGCTGTGTGTGTGAAGACGGTTCCGTGTAGTTGGGACGAACCGCTCCTTCGAGGTAATGTTTCGAAACTCGGCGGCCGTTTTTGTCGTGAGTTTGCATGCGCAACAGGGTTCCTTGCATGATACATAAACGTTTTGGTTCTAACCGACGTATGAAAGGCTGCTTGATCAGCAGCATGCAAGAAAAGACAACAAGAGATTCCAAAAATGGAATCATGCTTTTCGAGCCTTGGCTCAAGCCAAGCAAACACCAGGGAGCCGCTGCCTCCCCGAGGATGCCGCCGAGCGCTCAGAGAGCGAGTGAGCAACCATTCTTTGGAATCGTTGCTTACGGGTTGCTGCAAGCGTGTAACCATTGGGGACTTTGTGTTTTAGACGTGGCCATGAAAGTATGCCACCAGCGTGCGAGCCCCGCATTTCGTGAAGTCATGGAAGGCAGGTGTTTTCATTGCGCAGTATATTCGTAGGGTAACCCTGGTATGTACACGTAGGAGGTGGTCGAAGCACCGGGTCCAGATGCATCGATGCAAGCCTTTGAACCGTCAGCATGCTGCGGGCAGCAGGTTTCCGGTTTTATGTGCGTTGGCTTGTGTTTGATAAAGTAGTGGCTTCGAAGGCTACGTTTTTTCGTGGCTGTATGTGTGCCAAGGCTTACTGCGTGGGCAATCCTGGCAATGTGAGTAAGCACAACAAGCAGCTGACACCACATCCTTCTACACCCATTCAGCAATGCACATGGCTTTGCCCTAAAACATGCGTGGCGCCTTGTATCCCCAATCCCGGCAGGGGCGGGCGCCAAGACAGCCGTAGCCCGCCACGGAGACGGTCACCACCGAGGAAGGACAGTCGCAGTCCACCAAGGTGGGATTGAACCCTCACGTTGTCAAGTTCGAGGGGCCTTGTTTTCGTTCGAGAAAATCGGTCACATCATGTAGGTTTGCAGACCTGAAAGAGCCCCCATAAAAGTCTGGGTGTCGCGCTCATCACAAGCATAAGCCAGTCGAACCAACTTGAGCACCCTAGATGTTCTAGGATCGCAACATTAAATTTCATAAACGAAGCAGAGAGTTTGTGGCAGCTTTTATGCGGAGCCTCAATCTCTATGGACCCCAAAGGTCCAATACGGAAGCATAAATTGTTAAGTGCGGTGGTGGCCGTTATGGGCGGCTGAGTTTACGACAGAAGTTGCCGATGAAAGGTACCTCCGATTCTATTAGCCAAAGGTGGCGGTGAAAGCTTTGAAACCCTACAAGTAGCCTACAAGACATATCAAACTTCCTGAAGCTTCCAACATACTTTTCACATCCTTCAGCAGCTTAAGCCTGCAATGATTGGATATTCCCGAAACCCACCGGACGCCCAAAGCCGTAGTTAAACCCCCCAACGCCCAAATTCCCCGGCAGGCGAGGAGGTCGCGGGCCGCCCCGCCGTGATAGCCGAAGCCCACCCAGGCAAGCAACTTACCTTTGGTCCATAAGGGTTAGTATAAGGGCTCTATATCGGTACTATAATATAGGGGCTTTAATAGTCCTGTAGCTTACCTTTCGTAAGAAGGGAATGAAACAATGGGATACAATTATAACTACTCTTCCTACCATTCTTCCATTCCCTACTACCAACCAAAGGTAAGGTAAGTTGTCAAAGGGTTCCAGGGCTTTGGGGATGTTCGGCTGTGGGAGGATGCTTGGAGGTTGCAAAATGCAGCAAAAAGACTCTAGATTGTGCGGTTTGGGCCCAGAGATGCCCAGAGCATTAGCGTTGTTGCGGAGCTCTTGATGACCCCTTTTTGTTTTTGCATTGTTGTTTCGGCTGCTGCTGCTGCTGAGGGCAAGTTGATGGTTTCGGTGTTGTTGTTGTGGTGGTGGTGATAGTTGGTTGTTGGTTGGGTTGGTTGTTTTGTTGTTGTGGTTGTTGTTGCTGCTGTTGTTAATGGTTGAAGGTTGGCAAACGTCGCCCCTTCCCTGTCCTGATCAACCACATGTTCGGGAACTTAAATGCTGCAACACTGCCATATTCGATGATTCCCGTTCTACCTGGCAGCGCGAGTTCCGACCTGCTGTGCCCACCTCAAACTGCAAACTCTTACCAGCTCGAAAGTACCCTGAGCCCGGAAACCCTAAAGCCAACCCTCAACGCCCCAGATGCCCGTTCGAATGCAGAGGCGAGACCACGGCCGTGGTCGCAACCGCAGCCCTCCGAGGCGTAGCCGAAGTCGGGGCGGCGGAGGTGGCTATCGAGGCTGGCTGTCTAGGGTTTATAAGCGTTCTTCTAAAATGTGCTGTATGTTGCTGAAAGGGACTGTAAGGGTTGCTATTACTAGTGTTGTTTTATGGAGGTGCAAGATATTCAGAAGGAATTGTTCAAGAGTCTGAGCATCTCGGAATGTGTGGGTTGGGTTGCAGTCTAGGAGTAGCGATGTTTTCACTTAGTTGAAAGCTCCACCCATGCCGGGAATGCAAGGCAGGTTGCGTTCAGGAGGGCTCTGGGACGGCAGGTGTTTTTTTCGACGATGTGATGCCACAGAGATGTCGTGATCCCAAACCCGAAGCCATTGTCACCAAACTTGAAAACCGTTGAATCGTGAACCCAGGCAACAGGCAAAGACAACTGAAACTTTATTCAGGTGGTGGCGACTCCTACCGCATCCCTCCTCCTAAGCATCGGCAGGACGGTTTCGGAGGTTAGATGCAAAAGAGTTTTGATCAGAGCCTGCAGGTCATGTTTGAGAAGCTGCGGCTTCGGAAGCAGGGCGATGCAGTGGCAATGTTCGCACGCATGATGTGCTGGTGGAGGGTTATGTGCTACCTAAGTAGACATAATATGCAAATACATGCAAACACTTCTCGTCGCGGCCAAGAAAAAGGAATCAGAAAGCTGGTCGGAGGAAGACACGGAGAAAACGGCATACGACAGAAAGAAACATGGTTAACCATACGTAGTGGGGTAGAGGAATCTTCATTCATTGAGTATTTACTTATTCCAACTTTTCAGCTGCTGCTCACTGGCAGCACAGACCACGCCGGCAGGATTGCCACGGTTGTAGTATTAGGTTTTGGTTATTTGGTTCCAAGCATTCAGCGGGTTGGCCAAAAAGGACCAGCATCGGGGGGCCTATAGGCACTTAAGAGGAGCAAATTACCGGCAGGGTTTTATTGCAGTTTTCCGAAATGATCAAGAATTCGTAGCCCCAGCTATAACCTACTGGCTACAGGTGCTCGTAGTGCTGAGTGCGCTCGTGCAGTTTGGTGTCCCGTCTTGGGTGTTTGTTGTTTCTCACGGCTGTAGGCTGTTGCCTGCAAGTTTCGATTGTAGGCGCCTAGAAGTGTTGCAACCTTGGACATGTCCAAAAGGCAGCTAGCAGCTAGCCTAAACCCCAGCTGGATACACTCATAAACCCTATACCCTGTAATCCCCGAACCCTTTTAACTGGAACTCTGAGGCCTGCACGCCCAAAAACAAGCCACCGGCGTCAACAGCAGGAGGGCGTACAGCAGCCGGCGGTCAAGCTCACTCCGGAGCCGTGTTGCATTGGTTGAGTAAGGCTCACGGCATCTTTGGCATGCGAATGCCGTGTATTGTATACTGCTTTTCTGCGGTCGCAACCATGCCAGGCATCCTTTCCCAGCAGGACCAATAGTAGCATTGATTACTGCACTGGATACATATGAAGAACATTTCCCAGGAAGAACAATATTTGCTGCAGGCAGCTGTGGTAGTAGACTTGAGAGTCACAGCCTTTCACAAAGGAGCAAGGAGAGCAAGCTCCAGCGCACATCAACAGCACCTGTTTGATAGAAGTGAGTTAGAAGATGTTAGGAGTGGTCTTCGGATCATGACCACGACAACCAAGCAACTGAAATACCAAGAATTGCGGCACCACGCCCAACAAGAAGATGTGATTGGCCCGATAAGATCAACCTGAAACAAGCATCTGAGTTGAGCGTCGTCACCGACGTCGTCCGTGTCTCCTCGTCGTCGTCATCGTCGTCGTGGCGGTGGTAGTGCTGGTGATGGCGGCGGTGGTGATAAGAACCTTAGCCATCACCAACTAAGCATCGCAAGAGGGGCTTTGAGAGCAATCCTACGCCCTAACCATCCCCAACCCAAAAAACGCCACGCGCTGGACAGAAAACCTTGAGACCGTAATTTGGTAAGCCCAAAACGTCGAAAACACCAAGTTCGCTATCCTGCACTCTAATTCTCCTCGTTTCAGGTCCGAAGTTCTGAGCCGTAAACGTGAAGACCCTTTTCTCTATATCCCTGCGACAAAAATTACAAACCTAGACTGGTCCATTGTCTAAAGGAGATGCGAGCTGCATCCCTGGCGCTTTGGTGGCAGTCGAGGGTCACCACTGGGCTCAGGTATTATAGGGATCTCAACAATTGCCTATACTATTTTGGGGGGTCCTTATTATAGTTATAGTGTAACGGGCCCCAAATTCCTATTCCAATTACTAAAGCCCCTAGGTTATGTCAACGCCCGGTGTCTCAGGGATCTAAATATGTCTAAATTGTGTTCTGCAGGGTCTTTGTCGGGGCTTGCAGGGTTAGGACAGGAGGTATGAGAAAGGTTCGAACTGTTGGAAATGGTGCCTCCTCTGTTTCCCGATGATGATGCTTTCGGATAGTGCGGAACCCTGCAAATTGTTGAGACTACTAAGTTTTGCACCTTTGCGGGTTGGAGCGGATTGTTGCTTTTCGCAGGTGCTAATAGCTTAACGACTAACACCTCCAGTCTCTCTTCAGACCTCGCCTGGTATTGCCGAGTGCGAGCGTCCAACCGCAAATTGGTAAACCCGAAGCCCCTTCTTTACGCCCATAGAAACCCACGACCCAAGTCCACACCCGAATTTTGACTCGCACTTCGAGGCTGGGGGTCTTTTCGGTGTGGAGCTCTTGGCAACTGTTTCTGGTAGCCTGTATGCTGACTTGGAAGTATACCTTACAGCAGGACTATCTTATAACCAAAGTATGTTTACATATATATATATACACACATATCTAGATGTATGATATACACGTATAGCTAGCCTAGTTGCCTCATGGTACCCTCATAGCATTGATTTGAGAAGCACTTCTGGCTTACGACGCAGATCCTTTCCAGGCCGTGATCTATCTACACGAGTTGCTTGTTGCAACTGCTACTGTTAGAGGAGCTGGCGTGACTCCTGGAAGACAGTCGTTTCCCACCTCTTCAGTGCGGTATTGGCTGGTATTTGACAAGAAAAGAGGGCAAAGTGCAAAATACTAGAAAGTGTAGAGGTTTGATTACTCAGTGAAAGCATCCCTTTACAGTCCCTGTCCACCTGCACCATCATTTGCGGAAAACCTTCATTTCATCAACCCTATTCCAATTGACAGCCTAAACCTAGCACCCCCTAAACGCAAAACACACCCTCGAGCCTACCCCCACGAGCCCTGGTGTACTTCTAATGAATCTTCCCCGCCTAGTGACTCGTTCAGCAATTCAGGAGCCAAACAAAACAACAACCAAGATCCTAAACCCTAGAACCCCTCCACCCTGTGGAGCCCTAGGAATGTGAAGGGTTCCTGTATGCAACCCTGGCCACCCGACAGCAGAGTTTGGGGCTTCTGGGTTTCGGTGTCTTGAGTACTGTAAACCTTGGCGAATACTGTCTTCAGGGGCGTAATATTCGGATCACTATTCTATCCCTCGTTTCAACAATTTGAAAAGAGAGGCTTACATTGCCTTGCAGAGTTCGGTTTTTTTAGGGGTTCCAGGTTTAAGGCCAAGGGCAGCGAGTTTGGGGCTTAGAGGTTTTACACGGTTTGAGATTTACCGGGTGACTGAAGGGTTTAGGCTAGACTGCACAGTGCTCGGCTCGGAACATGGCTGTTGTTTTGAACCATGAGCAGTTTTTCAGGCCTCAAGGTAGTGAACTTGTTCATACCTGTTGGCGGCATGGAGGGCTTCGGATTACCGGATAGTATAGGGTGCGGTTGAACCATGTCAAATGCTTCCAGCGCCTAGGGGCCTAAACAGCTACGCGCGCAAGTCCTGTTTTTCAATTGGCAAAACGATAAGAGGCTGCAGCCAGTCGGGATCCTTGCACATCGGGAGCCAGAGATAAGTGGGAAAACAACACCCGGCAGGCGGCCTGGTATTTTTTCAGTTCACATGCGATGGCTCAGCAGAGAACGACCCGACCGTTGCTACAGAGTTTCCTGGGCGCCTCACATCACTGAGAAGTGTGGCACTAAACCGGGGTTCGGCAGAAACACCGCACCAGGAGGCCCTGCCCACGCACCCGAGCTCCGACAACCTTGGGGCAGGGCAAGCTCGGCAAAATCTGCTGGGGCAAGGGGGGTTTGGGACGTAAGTACTCGAGAAGAAAGATGCGGCAGTGCTGATGGGTCCCTTTGAATGGTCTCTGCTAGAGCGAGATCTAACTCTTGTCCTAGCCCGTATATCCCGAACACCAAGCAAGGCTGCTTACTTCTGGTGAAATCACCGAGACACAGCCAAGAACGATGGCAATCGTTACAGGAAGCGTTTGTGATGGCAGAGCTCTTACCATCACCAGCCCTCATGGACAGCATTGCGAGGAGAACACTTGCTGCAATGGGATTATTCAGAGTCAATGTAGCTGCTAGGCTGTCAACCGCTGAACCGACCAAGCCTCAATCCTAGAACTATGGCTCCACTCATTGACAGACCGAGCGGGCGAAAAAGGGCAGCCTCCGGAATCTCTCCGCTTCCTGCCTACACACTTGTTGGCATACACTTCCCAGATTTTGCTCCGGAACGTTCTTACGTGCTCGAGCTACACGGGCCCAGCAAGCTAATAATGCGCAATGTAGACTGTTTGCTTAACATTACATCAAGGCTCTCTCTTTCTCTTTCTCCAACAGAACACGCTAGGGATATTCCTTCTTGGCAGAGCAAAAGCTCCTGCTTCCAAACTGCGATACTTAAGGGACCGTTGTCCGTGTATCCAGTCGCAGCAATGACACTCCCAGACCCGTAGTAATTACACGACCCGAAAAGGATGCCCCCTAACACGATCTTAAACGGAGTTTGAGAGTTACGCCAACGTTAGGACCCACAGCCGCAAATTTCAAAGCCGTTTTCAGGCCGTACCTTGATAATATGGGTTAAGATAGAGCCATTTTGGAAGGCTCCAGGAACCTTTAGCTGGCTAACCTGCAACCCTTCAGGGGTCGTCGCCCAGGACTTCACGCCGCCAAACACACCATGCGAAGTGTCGGCAGAGGTGCCTAGGAGCTACGAATCTTGGCTGCCACTTCTCTGGAAAGAATCATAGTGGTTCGAAAGATTGTGGCTGGATGCCGTTCCAAATTACTGCATGGGGCGCGAGGATGTTTCAGGAACTATCGACGTTCTGACTGCTAAGTCAGTCCCAACTGACCTGATGTATCATTACCAATACTACCCTAATCTTGTGGTTGCTGGTGTGTCGCAGTGGGGTTTGCTGTGGAAGTAAGCTGTGCTGTGCGAATGCCTTTCCCGTCGTACGCCTCTCGGCCTCAGGGCAGCTACAAAGCTTTCTTTAGGACTTTAGGGCTTTAGGGTTCCTGGATATATACGACTTCGGCTATATCCCATTCAACGACCCTTGAAAGAACCCAAGACGGCCCCTCCGTTTGATGTCTTAGACTCAGGCGAGTTCAACTGTCTAGTTTCCTTTCGCCGAGATTGTTTGCCTAGAGTGGAAGCCTCGCTAGTTTCCAATGAAATTGGTTCGGGTTCTTCATCATACTAGTACTATAATGTACCGCAGAGCCTTATTCCACTTAGCGCTCCTATGGTGGGGAGATCTTGCCAGTCCCGTTTAGGGTTTCGGGATTAAGGTTCAGGGTTTGTGTGTGTTTTAAAATGTTTCTGACCGGCTAGGAACCGAACTAAAAGAGAGCATGCGACGGCGACAGCTCAGAAGCCTCGGACCTGAATGGCTCGTGAGACATCTCCGGTTGATTCCCAGAACAGTCTAGCACGACTTGCCCCAGAGCCTTAACCATCACAAACCCTAAAGATCAGAGCCGCCCTATTAACCTCGGCATTGCTTTGCTTAAGTTTTTGTCGGGGGGGTTCCACTACCAAGGACACGGATACATCGTAAATCATGTCTTTTCGTTTCACTGGCAGCTTGAATTAAGGTTCCTTCACAAGAGCCAAGGATGCCCTCAAACCTAAACCCCAAAGCCCTAATCCAACTCAGTTTAATGTTCTGAATATTCAAGAGCTCTCATCGAAGGCGATACATCCCTAGCTAAACCTGCAAACCCCATCAAAACCTCGCACGCCCTACCTAAAACTCATCTTGTGAAGCCGAAGCCGTTCCTCAAGCCCTATACCCTTACGTTGGGAGCTTCCGAAAACTAGGGCTAGTTTATTTTGCGTTTTCCGGGGTCCGGGGTGCTATGTTCCCTTATTTTCGGAAGCCCACACATGGGGTCCTGCGTGCTATACTAGGTTCCCTCATGTTCGGAATCCCACACATCTTGCGAGTGCCTCGCCAAAGTCTTGTGCTCAAAGCCACTCTCCGACTCGACCCTCCAAGAAGCTGCGCCTCGAAGTTCTCTGAGGGTTTTATTATAGGGGCCTGATTAGTTCCCTTTAAGGGATCCTATACGGGTACCATAAGGGTTTCGTATAGGGGCCTTAATAATTACCCATACTATTTTGGCGGTTTCTTAGTGTCATTATAGTATATTAGGCCCCAAAACCCAAACCCTGTTCTAAGTATAAGGCCCCTATATTGGGGTGTTGCCTATAGCTGGTGATGTTATTAGCAAACCTTGCTTGAGCTGTTTGAAGACGTCCCGTTTCTACCTGAACCGCATGCCGCAACCTAAACCCGCAGACTCAGAGTTCGTGTTCAATCAAACTCCAGGCTTCAATCCCTATGCTTAACCAGTTACCCGCACCATTCCTTCGGACTCCTTCATTGATTAAGATTTTCCCGAGCCTTTCTTGTTTGCACTTCGCCTGCTGTAGATCCAATCCCGCACCTTGAAGCCCTAAGAAGACTAAGATTAAGCCGTACAAGCGATAGCAGCAAAATAAATCGCCAGGGTCGTTCAGGCCCTACAATTATAAATTGCCTACCTGGAAGTCTGAAAAGAGCCTCTAAATATGCTGGAAGCCCTACAGTCACAAGCTCTAGCGGTGAAGGGGTGGATCGTTTTCGACCTTGGATCTTGCTGTCGTGTGCACATGAAAAGCTCTGGACCTTAAGCCGATAAGCGACAACGAAAGCCTCCTTATATAGGTGCCTTAATGATTACTCGTACTATTTTGGGGGTTCCCAATTATATTTATAGTATAATGGGTCCCAAAGCCACAGTCTAATGATTAAGGCTCCTACATTATTCACTTTCCCATGCCATCTCGTAGCCCTCATGCCTCTTATTCTAAAGGGAAGGACCGGGTAGCTTCCGGGTTACGATGCAGGGTTGGTATAAACGGGTTCGTGGGGCTTCGAAGGGCCAAGGGGGTGACAAAGTCTCTGATGTCTGAAGAATCCTAGTCGGTGCTATCTTGATTCTGCTTTTACTTGAAAACCTACTCACACTGTCCCTTCAGCCTTTAAGTAGTTCCTTGACAGCTGGCGTTTCTTGTGCGGCTTCTTTGGTAATTATACAACCCTATAGCTTTGAATCCATATGCCCAAAAACAAAATGCTAACACAGAGGCAGCCACCGTTAGGATAGGATGTCAGGGCAAATTGTAGTATAGTTGTGGTGCTCCCCAGGCAAATCCTGCAACCATGGGCTGCGGTGCTTCTTCCAAGTCCTACACTGAGCCCCGAAAGGCTTGCTCACAGGGTCCAGAAGAGGGTGGTTGAGGGTCTCGAGTTTTAGGGTTCACTTGGAGGGCCACAAAGTACACCCACTCAGTCCCATGTTCCGTTCAGAAGTAGGATCTAGGGCAAGGACTTCATGGTTTAGGATTTGTGTTTAGGTCTTGGCTCAGGGCTTGAGGGTTCAGGGTTTTAGCAAACGGGGTTCTGGTGAGCACTAGCGTAGCTCACATAGGGATGATGCTAGGGGGTTCCATCAAAAGTTGCGTTGAAGCTGTCGGAACACCGTCACTTGACCTTCTTTACTGGTTGAAGGCTTCTGTTGCCTTCCAATCACCGGCAGCGAGAGTCCAAACGAAAGATGCAAGTCGGAGGGAAGTTCCAGTTCGGCGCGTAAGATTGAGGGCTATGGGACAACGGTTTCCGTCTTTGGGGGCGGAGACTTCAGGGTTTAGCTAAAAGGATCAATCAAGCCTCTGTGAAACTAACAAGGGAGGGTTTTTGAGTTGTTCATTCAACAGCCGTCCGCTTCCTGCAGGCATGAATCTTAAACTCTAAGCCGCCCAAAAAAATCCCCAGTCCCTGAAGCACTAAACCCTAGAAGCCTTACCTGCCTTGTGCGAGTGTGTGAGTCGAAACCCCAACTCTCTACACCTTGAAGCCCTGAACCCGATCAGATCCCGACAAAATTCTATGACGATTTCGAGAAGAAGCTCCCATCTTTGGCTGGGAAAGTGGTGCTCATCACGGGCTGCACTACGGGATCCCCGGCTCAGCATTCAAGGGCATTGTACAGGGGATAATGTACCGGGGCTTAGGGGTTTGCGCGGGTTTCTTAAGAAAGGTGGATCTCACAGGGACTATGGCCAGGCTTGTGCCCGCCATGGTCTCAAAGGTTTATTTCCGAGCTGAAAGCTTTTGTTACTTATCGCGGAAACTTCCGCCAGCTGTCGGTAATCCCTGAACCCGGAAGCAACCTAATCACTAACATGTGATTCTCCCAATAGGGTAGACGTCGGCCGTGATCCTTATATGGTGTCACATGTTATGCTTGCTGTTGCTGATGCCGTCTCGCGGACAAAGTATGGATCACTGCTCCCCGGCGACACTGAGGTGCGGGACTTCTCAGCTTCTTTCACATGTAGAGACCTGTTTCTCAATGCTCTTTAGTGTACTCGCTCACTGGAACCCCGGCATTTGTCACCAGTCTTATGTAACGGTAGCAAGCAAGACCTCATGAATCCGTGCCTGCCTGTGTGCGAGTGTGCGAGTCGAAAGCAACCTAAAACATCCCGCAAAAACAAGCAACCCAAACCTTAGCTATGTGCCTAGAGGTTCCTGATTATCATTGTAGTGCAACATATCCCCAAACTATGTGCTTAAGATAAGGGCCCTGGGCATAATTGGTACCCGTCCATTGTGCCCTGTCAAGAAGCCTTGCTACGGCTGGGAACGTTCTGAGATCTTGCGAGGTCCCACGGTACAGCGTCACTGCAGGGCATTATGGGGTGCAGGGTTTAGGGCGCAGGAGAGGCGGGAAGACTGGCACAGGTAGTGCCTGCTGAGCTGGCAACTTGCGCAGGAGCAGGAACCATGAAATCAATATTGCTCCCGACACTGCTGCCCAGGAACTGGGTTCATTGCAGCTGGCTGTGCGGCACGGAAAGGCAGGGTTCTGCAAAAATAGATTTGCGATCGTTCTGCTGTCCAGGTGTTTCCATCTTATTTATTGCCATGTTTTGCCGATGAAGGTTCGCCGAAGCATGTTCTATATGTTGATCTGTTGATACTCTTCAACTGATGGTTCTCCAAGGTTTGGCCAGTAGTGTTCATCCAGTTGTTGATGGTTGGTCCGTGGCACACGGCTTGATTTGCTTGCACATTGCAGTCTCGAACACTGACGGTACAAGCTGGAACTTCAAGCAGCGGCATGCTATTGCACGTCGAGGCGCCCCAAACAAGGCCCGAACCCCGCACGGCATCCTGTGTTTGGGCAAGCCTCGAGTTTTTGACGTCAGACCAATAACCACTTGTTGAAGATCCGCGCGAAGGTTATAATTTGCGATATTAGTATCCTGATTGGGGGGATCCGACCTGTAAGTTGACTTAATTCATACATAACCTACTGACTGAGTCCCTGACATCTGGCCCTCTACGCAAACCTCTCCTGCTGTCAGAACCGATGAGTGTTGGAGCCTAGCAGCATGGCGTGTCCGAGTTGGCAAACTACGAAGCCTTAGCGACGGGGCCCGCAAAACCTCACCTCCCTAGAGTTTACGGTGCAGGGCTTCAGGTTTAGGGTAATTACACGCTCTGACCCCGAGATGCTGTGACCCGCGCAGGAGCCACCGTGGTGATGCTCAATCGCAAAAGCTCTCGTGCCGAAGCCACTTGACTTCTGCAGCAGGCGAATCCGCACATTTACCGCTTCCTGTAGCTTGGGACTTCTCTTCGAGTCTCTGCCAAGTGAGTTTGCAAGCTTGAACATTTGCGGACAGTACGAACCCAGCAGGGTCTTCCAACTGGAATTTGAAAGTGTGTTGGGCTGTGAGCTTCGGCAACTAAGAGTCCTACTGTTACTGTTCCGGCATGGGCGGGATTGTCTATGTTTACCAGTCTGGCTGCTCCTGCTCCTGCTCCTGCTGCTACTGCAGCTGCTCCTGCTCCTGCTCCTGCTCCTGCTGCTGCTACTACTGCTGCTATCTCCTCCTGCTACTGAATACTCCTGCTGCTACTACTGCTGCTGCTACTGCCGCTGCTACTGCTGCTGCTATCGCCTCCTGCTACTAAATACTCCTGCTGCTAAATGCTCCTTCTGCTACTGCTACTGCTATCGACACTAGTACGGCTACCGCTACTTTTGCCGTTATTGCTCCTCTTACTACTGGACGGCGCAACTACATTCAGTAGCGTCCTTGTAGTCTCGGAGAGAGAGAACCAGTTTGACTGTTTCCCGCATTGCCAGTCTTCCGACTGTTGTTTCCTGGCACTGGTGAGTTTGCCGCAACCCTACCCATCATTCGGAAAATGGCTCCATGAAGTTGTTTGGTGGCTTTGAAACAGCGAGGTCACTAGTGGACAACACTCCCAGGCTTTTCGAGCGACGATTATTCTCATTCTCTTCCCTGATAAGTGCTGCACGCAGTTCTGAACACGGAGTTTCAGAGCAGGGAACACCATTGCACAAGTACCGTGGTTATTCCTAGTAGTAGAGTAGGTAGCCTTTAACCTTTTTTGGGTAGTATAGTCCCTATATAAGCCCTATATAACCAAAAAGGTTAACCTTTAGTTGCCCATGATACACGACAAGTAGGTATTCGGCTGCCCAGAAAGGGACACCTAATTTCAAGATCACCTGCCAGCTTAGGCTGCAGAAGCTCAGATCCAAAAGGAAGTGACCGCCGAGGGGAAGGCTTGGCTCGGGGACGTAAAAGGGATACGGGAGTTTCCGAAAATTGGGGGTACCGTATTTTGGGGTCCTTATAACACGGATCCTACTTTTTAGGGTGCTATATTTGGGTCCCCTATTTTCGGAAGCTCCCATATCAGGCACGCAGACCCTGAACGCATCAAACGGATGGAGTTAAGCGGCAGGAATGACGGCAAGCATGCTGCCTTGTGGCCGTTGGATTCATGAGGGGCAGAACCACAAGTTGAGTTTCTGCATTCAGTTCTCAGGGCTTCACGGGCTGTGATCCCCATTGTCGAGTGGTCTCGGCGATACTTCCCTGCAACGTCCTGGTGCCGAGTTCCCGCGCTTCCGCGCAGCTCCAAAGTCTCAGCAGTCGTCACCGTAGTAGTACTACTAATAGTATGTAGTACAGTAGTAGTCGTCGTCGTAGTCGTAGTGGTGGTGGTGGTGGTAGTGGTGGTGGTAGTGGCAGCAACAGCAGCAGAGGTAGTAGGAAGAGGTAGCAGTGGCAATGTTTCATGTAGTCTCCTCAGTGGAAAGACCTTTCCTCAATCCCCTCGGTCATCGATGAAGTAGACAGGGGGTATGTCTTACTATGCATCTAACAGAGAATCAGGTTAATACTGTAGGTTCTAAACTTTCTTGCAGCCGGCAGCAGAATCCCTCATTGCTGGGCAAAGCGCCTCATGCCGAAAAAGCTACACAGCGCCCCTTCTCTCGTTAGAGCCACTACTCCTTGATGAAAGAGTATACCTTTAATTTTGAAGGGGCTTTTGGCTCCGTAAGTTTATCGGTATTGGGCTTATAGGAACCAATCTTCCAGTTTTCGAAAAGTCCCGCAGAAATACGACACATCCTCGAAAAGGCTGGACAAATGTAAGACTCGGGATCTTATATAAAGACCCAGCCGAAATCCAAGGCTTCCTTGGTGTGACGGACTGTTCCCATCACCTTTGTGGAAGCTCACTTGAATCACTGCCGTGTGAAAGAAGCTCGTCAGAAAAGGCTCAGGAATGCGAACTCTGGGAAAGCAAAGCCGTTCTCACTTTACTTTTACGGCTTACATAGAAATTAAGCCCCAAAGGCAAAACTCCCTACCTTGTAAATCCCCAATTCTAAAACCGAAATCCCAAATCCTCCTACTTGTACCTGAAGTCTGCACCAAAATCCAAACCCCGACTCCCTCAAAGCAAAGGATGCTTGCCAGGTGATGACCATTGAGTGCGATCTCCAGGATCTCGCAAGCGTCAAGGCTTGGCAGACTGAGCTAGATGTGTTTAGGGGGATTCAGAAAATTTGCGATGGGATGCAGTAGAAACTAGGATTGTTTGGGTCTCGATGTTTTTGGGTATGGGGGAAGGAGGTCCTTTGTGCTAAGTCCCATGGTTCTTTTAATATGAATCATCAGCCCATATTCTGTCGCATGTGTGTTGACGGGAGCGTGTGTCATTGCAGCCTAAATGCAGCCACACACTCGCGAGGAGGTTCCTTCTCAAAACTGAACCAAAGAAAAAGGGATGCACTTACTTCGAAGGGGTTACTGTGGAACCTAGGCTCAAGCCCAGCCGATGCCCGAGAAACCCGATGCTGTTGCGAGAGTTGACTTGAAACCGAACGCCCCGAACCCCAACAAAAACAGCGCAACCAAAGGATCTGGCGATTTACGGTTAGGGTTTCGGGAACCCAAAAGGCTGCAGCAGCCAAGCTCATGGAGCAATTCAAGGAGCTGCCAGGCTGCAAGGATGCTTGAAGGGTGTGTGAGTGTGTGTGTGTGTGTGTGTGTGCGCGCGTGCGTGTGCGTGTGTGTGTGTGTGTGTGTGGGGGGGGGGGGGGGGGGCTTGTGCCGGAATGCACGGGTTCGTAGAGCTTTATTGAACAAGGTATCGCTTTTCAACACCGACTCTCATTGGACATGTCTGATGCAAGTTCAGGATTCTTGGCTTAGGATGTCGGCACATACCTGTCTTGAGTCCCGAGAGCTCCTTGAGGTGTGAAACTCAGAGGACAAGACCATGGATGAATGAAATTTTATGCTATCCACAAGAAGTAGTCTACGAGAAGCCCTGATGCCAAACCTAAGCCGTCAAAAGGTTAAGCACGTGTAAAACATTGTCAGCAACCTATCAAGACGTGTCGAGGCCTAAACATCAAGCCTTGTCAAGCCCTAAGAGCCGCATAAACCCCAAACGGAACAGAAGCCACGTGCTGCCAAGGACCGGCGTTGATGTTCTCTGTAACAACGCCGGAGCGCCTTTGCTCAACAGGATGTTATGCTGTGAAGCCCGGAGACTGTTTGCGACCCACGGATTAGTATGAGTTTAGTCTTGGGGTTGAGACTTGTGACACTTCCACTCAAAGGCTGGTCGGACTGTCTAGCTTCGACTCTCTATCGATAGGGTGGTGTTGCTATTTCCTCGTGAAAGGTTTACTCAGCAGGCAAGCCGATAACGAGTCAGCCGGTCACCGATCAAAGACCACGGGCTGGCGCTAGCCGAAGCGTGCGACCTTTAAAACGTCATTCGAGTTGTGCACAATCAGCTGTACCAAGCAATAGACATACTGTCGCTTGGTTTCCAAAGTGCCCGTGAAGAGTGTTTCGATCTTGATGGCTTAGTGAGCTATGTCAATCATCTGATGTTGAGGTCATGGCCCTGGCAGACGAAGCGACCAAGGCTGGCAGGAAGAACAGTACTTGTCAGTGAAGGTTGGCGCCAAAGCAGAGCAGACTCAAATTGCAATACAGCAACGAGCAGAGGCCGCGCAAGACTACTTCCAGTTGGTCTCAAGCAGCAGATTAGATTTGTCTTTCCGACGTGTGGCTCTGACCCTGGCCCTTGCGCTAGTCTCCACTGCAATACTTCTTCAAGCAGTTCAATCAGTTCTTTGGCTTCGAAAGCATGTAGGGGTCTGAATAACAAGCAATAGTCGTATCTTCTCATAGCCCCTGTAGAGGTCAGACTATAAGATACTTTGTCGAGTGCCTTGTGGAGGATGGCTACGATGTCCAGATGCAGACCAACCACATCTCTCATTTCCTGCTGACGAAAGAGCTGCTCGCATTCGCCGTTCAAGGTTTAGGGTTTAGGGAGATCTCTCCTTTCTTCAGGGGTACGACATGCAGAGCCATTTTGAATGCCAGGTGTGCGAGGGGCTAGTTCCTACACGTGCTCTAAACTCCAACCCTGCAGAAGCCGCTGCAAATCCTACAGTGGAGATTGATACTTAGAAAACCTGCAGCCTGCACAAGCCAAAAGCGTCCGGCCGATAAGACAGAGAGCAGCTATAGCAGAAGCAGCACAAGCAGCTTACTGCAAGTAGTGAGTAGTCGTCATCTGCGTTCGTCGTGATAGCAGCAACCAGAGTAGCAGTGCCCATCCTTAGCAGTCGTCGTCGTGGTGGGGGTGCTCGTCGTCGTCGCCTCTGTCGCCGTCGTCGTCGTCGTCGTGGTAGTGAAGTAGTAGTAGTAGTAGTAGTAGTAGTAGTAGTAGTAGTAGTCGTCGTCGTAGTAGTCGTAGTAGTAGTTGTTGTTGTTGTAGTTGTAGTTGTAGTTGTTGTTGTTGTTGTAGCAGTGGTAGTAGCAGTCGTCGTAGTCGCGGTCTTAGTGTCGCCGTCCTACTGGTAGCACTGGCAGTGGGTCCTTACATTATACAGTCTGATGTAACCGAGGCATGACGGAGACCCATGTTTGAACCCGCACCAGCCGCCCAATGCTACTTTGGTCGGTCAAGTGCTGGTAGGAAGAGCAAACGCAGCTTCGACCCGCTATGCCCAAGTCGCAAGCCTTGGGAAGCCCAGGATTTACCCGTTGCTGCTGAAAGGCCTGCCCGAACAAGGGTTTACAGTGAGTTTGAGGTATGAGGGGCCCAACCCCCAATCCCAAAGTGTTGCTGCTGTGAGTGGGGTTGTCGAACATGAGGATGGAATCAGGATGAGGATGAGCCGCGGTCATCACCGTGTTCATGATCTTGTTGGCGATGTGATATGGTGTTGAACATCAGGTTAGGTGGAGGTAACGGTAGTACAGGAATCTCGTTTTGTACGATGTTGCCGCGCTGGTTGATAATTACCCGATCTGCCGGAGCATAGCATGCATTTCTGCTGACGGCAGTAGCCTGCGGGACAGCGAACATGGGAGCCATGTTGACTGCAAGGTCGTGGTGGTGATGATCAAAATTGACGGTGATGTTAGCATTGGCAGCACGTCTGGCGATTGCTGCTCGGGTTTGAGTTGGTGGGACATTGTGTGTGCGTGTGTGTGGTGAATCTGCTGATGCGCGATTAGTAGGGTCAACGGAGAAGATCCTCCTTGACACACGATCTACACATCTGACTTGTTTGAGCCAGGAACTCGGACAACAATGCGGTTGAGCCACAGCTTCAGATAGCAAGAACCTGATGCATAACCTGCAGGCATTGAACACTCAATCTCACACGCGGCAACCCTGAAACCCCGCAGCGCTAAACCCATAGGTCCCTTAGTGCTACACCCTGAGCTTCTGTGTCTCTCCTGCTGACCAGGAGCCGAACTACGTGGTGAGGCCTGGACGAAGAAACCTGCATGCCGACGTGCCTTGCACCTTCTTTCCGGTTCAGTTGAGGGAGTTTGGGAATTTGGGAGTTAGATGGGTTTAGGCCTGTCATGCTTGTAGTTTAGGTAAGGCTGTAAGAGTTTCCACAATGGATCTCAATTTCTAAACATACAGAGGAAGATCTTGTTCCACGTGATCTGGCCCACCGTCAGGCGAGATGGCATCGTAAATGTTGAGAGTGGTTGTTGTGGCAAACGATGCCGGATGGTTGCACTCGGAATTTCTCGTCTTGGTTTGCGTCATCACCTTTTGCAGTTCATTTTGCACGCTTACTGCCCGATGTGCATACGCATCACATGCAATACGAATACATCGAAGTTTACATACCTGGTTTTCAGCATGGGGCTGCGCACGCTTTCTCGCCAACATCCCGGAAGCAGGCAAAAACATGCAGAACCCGCAGGTCAACTGGTAGTGTGTTAGCGTAGACTTGGCTTCGGTGCATGTCCCTATTTAGCCTTCACGGGTATTCAGGGTTCTAAACTTCTATGAGGGTTTCAGGGTTCTTGTCAATGAATTCAACCAGGGTTTAGGGTTCCAAAAGGGTGTAGATAGGATAGGCCCCTTGTGCGTCGAGCCTGCTGTCTCCGAAAAGCGACAGTTTCGCACTGCACGGGCTGCAAAGAATCGAGCCACAATGGGTCTATAAGGGTTCTATCAGGTGTATTGCGATGTTTACGGATTTGCAAGATGGGTCAGGATCGTTCGGGGGGATAGTGAACCGTGTCAGAGGCCTTCACTGCTACTGTTGATCGCTAATTCAGAGATCCTGTTCAGGTAGAAGAGACCCACTTACTAATGTGGTTCAGGGAGCCCGGGTTCAAAAGGCTGGATTCACGTACATAGTTCTCAGTGTTCTCAGTCAGCATCGGTCTGCATCACTCCAGCCTGTCCGTCCCGAGCAGGCCCGCATTGTGAATCACTCCAGTGCCGCACGCATGGGCAAGCCGCTCAAAGCACCTTTTCTTTGAGGAATTTCACCGGGATTTTTCACTGGAACTCTGCCCTGCTTTGCACAGGTTTCGTGAAATTTTGGGGCCCTCCTAGTGCAGCAGACTTGTGTATCAATCAGGAGGGTTTGGGTTTCGGAGTTGCCCCACATCCGGCGTAGTATGGACACTTTCATTGAAGGCTACTAACTAACGGACCTAGACTATTCTGAAGTCCCCCTGATGTCCGATGTCTTTCGGGCGCTTACATGACGACCAGCAGCACTGTCAGCATCAGTGTGGTTCAGGTTGCTGCCTTCAGCTGCCCAATTACAGAAGAGGCTCCACCACCGTTCCTGCATGTTATCTGAACCGCGAACCCCCAGAGCACTCTGGAACGATGGCTTCCCATGATAAGCAGCTCGAGCGCAGCCGAGGCACAGTACTTGGGAAAGAACGGCGGCTCTCTCGGTGGCAATGGCAACTCCATGCTGCTTGGCAGAATTTCTGCAGATTAATCTCATTGACTCAAGTCAAGTTTGCATTGAAAATAGATCCAGCTGTGCATGGACAAAGCCGTGTCCTTTTCCGCAGGCATCCAGTCTGTAAGTCAGACTGGCAGACTGTCTGTCCGGCCGGCCGGCCCTCGGGCTGGCGCTCTGTCTGTCTATCTGTCCGTGTGGGGGTGGGGGTGCGTGTGTCTGTGCTCGTGCGTCCTGCGGGGTTTGTGCGTTTCTGCACCAAAATGTTCTAGTTGCCTCTGCTCTTAGCCTGCTGTTTGAGGTTTTGAAGGCCAACTGTAGATCCTCACATCCTAAACGGATCAGTAGGCTTCGAAGTGCAGTTTACCCAAAAGGGGTTGGAAGTATAGTGAGCTCCCGTTCCTTGCATGTCTTTCCTATTCCCTGCTGTTAACCCTACGTGCTGAGTTTCAGACAAGTCGTCACTGTTCGGCCTAAGCCACAAAATGCTTTGCCCTGAATCGATGTCCAGGAGTTCAGAACCTTTCTTGGCAGCAAGATGTAGCGAGAGATGAGCCCAACTCCGACCTCGAATACAGTTGGTGGTTTCAGAAGATTACCGAGGGAATCTACTACTACTTGTAGGTCTACATACCGACGAAGAATCTAGGCATCTTACTTTTGCAAGCACCTTCTTTTGTGAAGCTCCAAGATGGGCCCAGAGAATCAGCAATCCTGCCTCACCTCAAACGAAGTATTCATCAAAACTTCACGGCCGAGGGCTCAAGGGTTTGTAGAGCTCCGAGGCTTCCGATCTTAAGGCGCAGAGTTCATGTCAGCGCTACGTATAGGGTTGAAAGGTACCACCATACACAAACCCTGAGTGTGTATGCTTAAAGCCGTGCAAGCCTCGAGACTACATATCTGCTATAGTTCTTTCATCGAATCCTGTAAAGCCCTACAGAGCCTTCATATGGGAGTTTCCGAAAATCAGGGGTACCTTGTTTTGGGGTCCTTAGAAAAAGGATCCAATCATTTAGGGTACTATATTAGGGTCCCCTATTTTTGGAAACTCCCATATCGTATATCCCATAGTGTATGTGCGCCCACCCTCTATAGAACCCTTGACCTGAACCCGAACAGGTTCTGCGGGGGTGCTCGCTGGGAGAGGCCATGCGAGCCGAGCCTTAGGGTTTAGGTCGTGGGGTTTAGGATTTCACACAATCCAAGCCCACGCTGAAAAGGGCCAAGAGTTGAGGTATACGGGTGGGGTTTAAAGCTAGTCTTCATCGAAGTCGCTGAGGCCGCTGGGGCTGATTCAGGATTCATTTGATGGAGGAGAGCTCGGTACCTTTGATTCTTTGATGCGCTGTTTGTTTAGGGTTGTGAGCTTAATAAGATTTACTTCGTACTGTCGGGTAGTTTTCGGATTTCTCGTCGGACCTTGAGTGTTCCAGGTTTCTGCATGCGCCTTATCTGCTGAAGCCTGGCCTAGGCGAGCAGCGAAAAAAATTCTTTGGGAAATGGCACTGAGATGCCGCTGTTCACAGTCGATCTACTTGCGAGCCTGGTCGGGCCTGCGATGTTTCTATCGTCACCAAAAAAACCGTCGCCTTGAGAGGGCTCGACATTCCTGTCGCTCGTCGCAGCCCGAATGCCAGGAGCTTTGTCATAGTTGGGTATATTTTACATTTTTATGGGTGCTTAGCCCCAACAAGGAATAAACATGTACATGTTTAATCCTATCCCAACTATGAACTAGTGAGCCGGAGGTACCATCAGACGAAGCTGGCTAACGCAGTATGGACGGTCGAGCCCCTGAGCTGCAAACAGGTCTTTTGTGATTCAGGACGGGGTACACGTCCAGCAGGGTTTAGGTTGGGTTCTACAGGGAAATTCGAGTTTGTGTTGTGGTGGACGCGGCATGAGGGATAGCTTGCATGGGTCGGGAGGGTTTCCTGACGAGGCCCGCACTTGAGATGCTGAGCATAAGAATCGCCACGGTGACGAACCGTCGACAGAGAATAGTCCACGTGCAACTAAGAACGTCATTTTGTAGTAGATGTAGATGAAGACGTCACAAGGCTGGCAGTCGCAGCAGGTCTTCGCTGTAGCAGCAGCAGTAGCAGGTGGTAGTAGTGTAGTGGTGCGTAGTAGTGGCAGTAGTAGTAGTAGTAGTAGTAGTAGTAGTAGTAGTAGTAGTAGTAGTAGTAGTAGTAGTCGCCGTAGTAGTAGTCGTAGTAGTAGTAGTAGCAGTAGTAGTAGTAGTAGGAATACTAGGAGTGGCAGTGTGAGTAGGAGTAGGAGTAGTAGTAGCAGTAGTAGTAGGAGTAGGAGTAGGAGCAAGAGAGGAGTAGCAGTGTAGTAGGATTAGCAGGAGTAGTAGGGGTACCTAGACGACCAAACTGGCCTCGTTCTACAAGCGAGCTTCGAACTAACACAGAATAGACACTCTCTCTGGTACTTCGAAAGTGTTGGCTTACCCTAGCCCTGTTTTGCCCTAAGCCCCGAGTCCTACAACCTCATATCTTGAACCCAGTGTTTGGGTGCGAAAGCAACATCTCCCAGCTGAGGTTCGCCAGCCGATTGCCGGCCGGTTCCAAGGCGTGGAAGCTGCTATTCTTTACACGGATGTACTTGATGGTTCGAAAGTTTCAACATGCTTCGCAAGGGGTCATTTTGCGTTGGACGCCTTGTATCTGGCTCGAAATGTCGGGCTGGTCCGGAATCGTCATTGCAGAATGTGAGCCATGAAGATGGGGTAGCTGTGTTCAGCATGGCAATGGCAAAGTTTCATTTCCCCGGGATATTTTGCCAGCGAAGGGTTGCTCGACCCTGAACCGCTTGAACTAGCTGGGAATGCTGGCTGCGGTAGTTGTGGTGTCCGGGAATACTACTGCTGCTGCTGCCGCCCAATACCACGACCTGCTGTCGTGACACTGACGTCAGGGGTGTGCGTTTTCCGGCATCACCATGATCTCCATCGACAGCATTCAGCTCCTCATACCCATCGTCAACACAGCTAGTCAGGGTGCATTAGCAGCAACAGCGACAATAGTTGTTGCTGTGGCTCAAGCAATTTTCGTAATGGCTGCAGCAGCGGGAGTGGCAGCAGCAGCAGCCGGAGGGGTAGCCGTCGTCGTTGTTGTGAATTTCGTTGCTTGTTCTTAGTAGTGGCTGTAGTAGTAGCAGTAGCAGCAGTCAATAGCACAACCAACAAGAAGATTAATGGTGGTAGTAGTCGTCGTAGTAGTAGTAGTAGTAGGAGCAGGAGTGCCAGTAGTAGTACAACACCATGCCCATGACCTGGAGGTCAAAGTCCTTGTCTGCGCACCGGGGTTGGCGTCAACCAACCTCCAGGCCAGCATGGCATCAACTGTAGTGAACCCCTCTCACGTTAGGGTTTAGGGTTTAGGGTTTGCAGGCTAGGAGGAGTGGACAAAGTTGAAGCGGCACCACACGTTTGGATCTGTCCACATGAAAACTGTGAAGCGTGACCCTTCAAGGAAGCTCTATACACCTCGAGCCGTCTAGCACCAGGTGTGTTGCGCCCTTGTCCTCCCACCCGCAAGCCCTGCGTTGTCAGATTGCCAGGTCACCACGAACCAGAATGACGGCATGGACTCGACTTGGATCATGCCGCCCAGCTGAGTTTTCAGTCATGAGGTAGCACACAACCCCAACTCAAAGACTGCGTTTGTGACAGAAGCAACAACCTCAAAAAAGGGCAGTCTAAACAGACATCAACCTGGTGCTAGGCTGCCAGGCATGTCAGGGCACTGGCAATTCAATAGCTATTCGAAAGACTTCCTGGGATCTTGGGAAGCCCGCAAATCACTTGATGTCGCCTCGTCCGGCAGCATCGGATGTACCAAGCCTGGCCATGCCTCTTCTCCTAACCGAGAAACCAGATGCACAGAAAACTTGGCCTCCTGTCGGATCTTCGGCGCAGGACACATGAAATCGCAAGAGCTTTTGGATGCTCAACAGTTGCAGCCTCGTACCTGAAGGAAGCAGTGTGTACATTGTCCCCGTGTTGCAGTACATTGTTTGGGGCTATCGGAACTCTACTACAGACGTAATGTAGTTATGTCCAGGCCATAGACAGGGAATTGGAGGGCCAATCCTCTTCTACATTGATCGAACCCATATGCCGGCTCCAGTTCCTAAAGCTACACAGAGATCCATGCTCCCGTTGCCCTGGAGAAAGGTCCCTTGATTACAAGAAGGGGCCTTACACGACTGAATGCAATGTTCCTTTTTCTGGCATGAGCTGTCGGTTGAAGCTTTTGCGTCAGTTTAGGGTTTAGGATTTATAGGTTGTGTGCAAAAAGGGCTTAGGTTGTGCTCAGGAAGTACGGGCAGTCGGCAGAAGACGGCACGATGCCGCTCGCACACTGCTGCTTTGGAGAAGGACATTCCAGCCCATGTGGGTATCTGTGTGCGGGCGCAACTTAACTACTAGTAAAGACCCTATTTCATACACCCAAAAAGCCAAGCTCCGCAATTCCTCGGGAGAGCCAGAGAATGATTATTGTGTATGTTCTGTTTTGGGAGTGTCATCCCCGATTTCCACACCCAGTTTTGCATCGCCAGTGGAGGTGGAATGGTTTTGCTCGTACCCTAAAGGTTTGGGGCCTGAGCATTGGATATCGATACCCTAGGTTCAACGGATTCGTTTTGCGGTGTCAGGCTTGTGTGGGAGTGCAGTCTCTGTCTTAGGTACTGCCCCCACTACTATTAAGGTCCTAATATATCGTTAATATGAGTATTATTCAACTATTACTGGGTGGGGGCTGGCCCGTGTTTGAATACTTGCCGGGTCATGCTGTGCAAAAGTCCCGGACGAAGCAATGTGCCCTTAGCAAGGCATTTCCTGCTGCCTCCTAGTAGTGGTAGTAGTAGTAGTAGTAGAAGTAGTAGTAGTAGTAGTAGTAGTAGTAGTAGTAGTAGTAGTAGTAGTAGTAGTAGTAGCGCTGACTTGGGATACGGCCGAGATCGCACTAAAGAGCACGACAGCTCGACAAGGTTGCTTTCACGGGTTAGTATAAAATATTTCTGCTTGCGACAAGCGAACAATATAGGGGTCGAGGTAAGAATGAAATTACAAAGTAGTAATATTCCCTGAGACTTGTTATATTGCTAAAGCATACAACTGCCCCGTGTTCTACATGTTATGGCGCCTAAACTATGCTAAGGGTTAATTACTATGGCAGGTGTTGCCTGTCAGTGGTTTGTCTCCTGAGAAGAGGAGTGGCCAACGGCGAGTTTTACGAGCCTTCACAGAAGGCCATGGGCATGCGAGTGCGTCTTGTCAGCATTTAGTCCTCGCCTTCAGCGTTTTGGTCCCAAGTGCAAACTTCATTCTAGCCAGCAGAAAACGTTCTCTACACCTTGCTAAAGAGAATGGTGCTGAGGATTTGGGTGAACTTGCCCCAAACCCTGAATGTGTACAAGGTCTGTCCTGAATTGAGGAGGGCATTTGATACTGTACCAAACTTGTTGCGCCCCTGTCTGGTTGCGACTTTGCATGTGGTCGTATTCAGCCTTGTGTCTTGGATGTGCCGCTCGGGGCAACCATACCATACCGCGAACAACCCACCGCAGGGTTTCAGTTTACGGTTTGTGGCTACACATCAGACTCGAAAGATGTTGGTCTGTGTAGCGGTCCGCTCAAAATGCAAGTCTCAAGATATTCGTACAAGTGCCATTATTCAGCGGTGATTCGTTTCTTTCAAAGTATGGTTCAATCGCCACATCGGCCTGCTTGGCGGACGAGTGCGTACTGTTGATGTTAGTTTTGTCCGGTGATGTGCCATAGACGCGTTGATGCACCTCACACTGGGGACACAGAAGCTGCTAGTTGTGTTCACGTCTTTGGGCGCCTACAAACAGCATTCATGCTCCTAATCTGCTGCACAAAGTGCTCGAGCCTCTAACCCAGCTCAAAACATCATGGGAAGCTCGTATGTCTAGAGGTCCAAGGCTATCTTGGACATGCAGGTTGGCATAGAGAGCTCTAGTGTGACTAATCACCCGAGTTGCCCTGAACCTGCCCCTCTCGTGTTGCCTCGACAAGCATGGCCGGCGAGTGGGCAAAAGCAACGGAAAAGGCACAGAAAGAGGAGAAGGATCCTGTCGAAGCTTTGAAGCTTGCCAAGCGGATTTACGGTCGTCTCCGCAAAGCAGGGAAGGGCAAAGCCGTGCCAATGAAGGCGATGAAAGCTACGGCGGCGATGAAGGGAAAGGCCATGCCAATGAAGACAATGAAAGCTATGGCAGCGATGAAGGGCAAAGCCGTGCCAATGAAGGCGATGAAAGCTACGGCGGCGATGAAGGGAAAGGCCATGCCAATGAAGACAATGAAAGCTATGGCAGCGATGAAGGGCAAAGCCGTGCCAATGAAGGCGATGAAGGCCATGGCAGCAATGAAGGCTATGATGGTCACGGCAGGCACGTGGGCAAAGGCAAAGAAGAAAGCGGAGAAAGAACAGAGTGATCCGGTTGAAGCTTTGAAGCTCGCTAAGAGGATTTACGCTCGTCTCCGCAGCAAAGCGGCAAAGGCGGATGGCAAAGCTGCTCCAATGAAGACGATGAAAGCTGTGGCGGCTATGAAGGCAATGAAGGTGATGAAAGCTATGAAGTGAGCGCGGCATTTTGTCACATCCCTGGGGTTGGACTCCGACCCCGCCAGAGAGCATCCCCAGGGAAAGCTACCACTTGTGGGCCAACAGCAAGAACTAACGACAAACAACAAACAGCAGCAACAGCAGCAACAACAACAAACAACCGCAAATAACAACAGACAACAACAAACAACAACAAACCACAAGGAACCACAACGAACAACAACAACAACAACAACAACAACAAACAACAACAACAACAACAACAACAACAACAACAACAACAACAACAACAACAACAACAACAACAACAACAACAACAACAACAACAACAACAACAACAACAACAACAACAACAACAACAACAACAACAACAACAACAACAACAACAACAACAACAACAACAACAACAACAACAACAACAACAACAACAACAACAACAACAACAACAACAACAACAACAACAACAACAACAACAACAACAACAACAACAACAACAACAACAACAACAACAACAACAACAACAACAACAACAACAACAACAACAACAACAACAACAACAACAACAACAACAACAACAACAACAACAACAACAACAACAACAACAACAACAACAACAACAACAACAACAACAACAACAACAACAACAACAACAACAACAACAACAACAACACCAACAACAACAACAACAACAACAACAACAACAACAACAACAACAACAACAACAACAACAACAACAACAACAACAACAACAACAACAACAGCAGCAACAACAGCAACAACAACAACAAACAACAACAAACAACGAGCACGACCACGGCGACGACGACAAACAACCACAAACAGCACACAACAGACAACAAACAACCAACAACACCAGCAACAAACAACGACCAAACGGCAACAAACAACAAACACCATACAACACACAACAAACAACAAGCAAGCAACAAACAACAACCAACAACCCAACAACAACGACTACCACAACCACAACAACGACAACAATAACAACAGGAAGAACAATAACAATAATAAGAAGAACAACAACAGCAGCAACAGCAACAACAACGAAAACAACAGCAACAACCACAACCACGACGAAAAAGACATCGACAACCAAAGCGACAACGACAACCACAAAGCCAACAGCAGCAGCGACAGCAACAACAACGGCAACACCAACAACATCATCATAATGAGCACATCACTTTGAAACTCAGGTGTTGCTGGAAGAGCCAGCACTCCTGAGGATACCAGACTTTGTGGCACAGATATGAAGCCCACTTGGGGTAGCGATAGCTCTGTACCATATCTGCGACTCCATGCCCACCTGGGTCGGAGGGAGGGGAGGCCTCTGAATACTTCACCCACTTCTACTGGCACCTTTGTTTCAATACCTACTGAGCCTCGTCTCCAGGCCCACAGTCACTCGGATCCCTTCAAGTTCTTGAGAAATGCAGGTTTTCATTGAAACTCGGAAGCTCCGATCCCTGTAAGTCCCTACAACGAAAGAGCCGAGTGATACCTATAAACCTGCTTTGCGACTCGCTCAGCCATGCAGGAGGCAGACAAAAGCCGAGTGATGTTGCTTTAGATTCCGCCGACCAGATAGTCAGACCTCATCAGGCAGAGGCCCCGGTGTTAGAGCAGATGATATAGAAGCCTAATTTTTTTCCCAACGCTTGTCCCTTACGGCGCCTTGTTATAACTATACCTAACTAGAACTATACCTACATGACCTGCAAACCCTGTAGCGTTAGCCCTAAACCCCAAAATCGAGGAGCTTTCGAGGTCATTCTTCTGCTTATAGTTTCACTCAGCCGACATATACCAAATCTAGTGACCCGTAAACCCCAAATCTCCAACCCCGAACCCGTTAAATCCTTAACTCTTAACCCAAACCTCCAAACCCATGACAAGCCCTTTAAAACCTGAACAAGACCCGTCAATAAAGCCCTTAACAAACCCTTTGAAGTTGTGAAGCCCTTAACGTCAACTCGTACCCGACCCCAACCCATGAAGCGGGTGGGGGCCAAGAGTATTCCCCGTAAATTCTAAACCCCGAAACTCCGAAACCCTAAACTCCTACTGAGCGCCGAAACCCTTAGTAGGGTTATCAGGAATTTGCGAAGGAGGTCTTTCCTGACCTTTGGGTTATATGGACGCTTCAGGGCTAAGGTTTAGGGGTTTGGCGTACCATGGTTCAGGGGTTTCAGTTGGTGAGGCCTGTTTCGGCTTTAAGGGTTGAGAGCTTGGGGGGGTTGTGTTTTGGGTTTACGGGCTTTACAGGAATCCATTGCGGCTTCAGGTAATTATTCGATAGAGGTTCGATTTTTCAGTAGTGCATTGCGCTATGCCCTGCAGGCTTATTGAACATATGAAGGCCCCTACAAGAGGCAGGAATGGATCCGAAATGGTGATCATAAACACGGGATCCTTAGCAGAACCACCGGCATTTCACATAGATCCTTCGACAGCAAGCGTGCGATCGGGCAGACAAGACAGTGATTGCATATGATGTTTGTTCGAGCTGCTTGTCCCCAAAATACGCCATCATGTGGGTTCCCTTTTCGCCAGATGGTTCTTCCCACAAACCACAAACAGGACAACTAGAGCAAACCCAGTGCGCGATGCCGGGTGCATGTCATCGTGGGAGAAGAATGAGCAACTAAACCCTAAGCCCTAAGCCGCAATCCCAAACCCAGCCTGCCGCAAGGAAAGGGCCGCCACAAAAGTTTCCCTTGGAGGCTGTTTGTACCAAGGCCCTGCCGGCTTCAGAACAGCATGTTTGGATTACTCAAGAGGCTTCGAAAGGTTCTTCAGGGTGTTGTGAGGGTGGCTTATGTTGCACCAGGAAAGGCAGGAATTCTTGCGACAAACATGCCCACACGAATAGTTAGCAGGATCCCTAATGCAAGGTACTCTGCGAAGACATAAATCCGAGATAAGCATGAGGAGCGTGATTTGCTATTATACAGGGTACATTGTAATGCGTAGTAGGATAAGGTCCTCCATACGACGACCCCATGAGAGCCCCCTGCGCTCCACAGAGCCCAATACTTCGGGTATGTCGTAAATCATAAACATCATTAAAAATTTCGCCAGGGATGAATCAACATGAAGCCCTTAGCTAACGAACACTGGGGTCTCGCGTTGTTTTCGTCAGAGTCTGTTCTGGAAGCATCAAAACGAAACGATTCGCCACGGGTTCCCAAAACTATCCCTGACGTTTTAAAGAGTCATGTCCTACTGTAAGGCCTTCGGGCACAAGGGTTATACTCATAAGGCTGTTGGGCTATTCTGTGCCTGCGGATATCTTGACCTGCCAGCTCAGCTATTTGATGCAAAAGCAAATCGCGGGTTCCTTGTGGGGGATTCTTTCCTTCCGGACCCGACTAGTTTGTGGCTTGCATGTGTAGGGAACTTACCCTGAGGATCCTGATACTTGGTTAGTGTCATGAGGATCCCAATGCCCGGAGACTTGGGTCCTTTATAGTTTCCCAAACTCCCCTGCAGAGGGAGAGCCCTTATGAGGAGTCAGGTTCAATGTTTAATGGGATCCTTCATTTCAGGACCTTTGAATCTCACACTCCTGGGCTGCTAAGAATCCGACAACTTCCCTGGTATATTACTAGGTAGGCCTTTGGGACATTTCATATTTCCCCCTTATTGGATTTACGAATTGAAATTTCCCACGCCAGGCAGAGTCTCGCAAGTTGCTCTGGGAGGCCTCAAGGGGCCTTAAGGGGTTTAGAGTTTAGGTCCCTAGAGCCGTGGAGTAGTCCCCTCTAAGGCTCCAGAGCCCCTTAACATGAAGGAATATGCCTGAGATCAGATTCAGGCTCCCGTTCTAGATCCTGATGCGAGAGGGAAAGAAGATGACAGGATATCCCGTATCTACGGAGTATCCTCATCTTAGGGTTCTGCTACAGTTAAGGCATATTCCTCAACTTACACATACAGGGTTTTGGAGCCCCTGGGTCCAGTTTGGGCTGTAGAGTTTAGGCTTCGCATGCTCTCCTTGCTGTAACTAACCATTGATATTGGAGGAGCTAAGGAGCCAGGGATGATGATAATCCCTATTAAATCAGGAGCTAAAGAGCCAAGGGAACCCCAAAACCACTGGTTAGGTAAGTTCGGGGAGGGTGGGTTTGACGACACGTGCTACTGGACAACATAGGCCTGTTTCCCAAAAGGCTGCAGTTGTTCAAGTTAGATTGGGCCTTCATTCTAACTACAGTGCACCGAGCCCGAAGCCAAAAAAAAATCGGATCTGGTTTTGAAACGTCGTAAACAACGGGGTTAGTTTTTTGTTTCGTTTTGCAATGGGGACTGGGCCCAACAACTCAATTGCTGCCTAACGGCCCCATCCCACGTCTTTGCTGCAGGAGGAAGTTGAAGAAGATTTCGCCATGCAGTCTTACGCCGAAACGTAAAATGTAGGCCTTCGAGACCACAAAGTTACCCTCAGCCACCTGAACTCGCTCCGACACTACGCGCTTGCGTGGCCTGAAGGAGAGCGAGAAAGCCTGCGGGACCTTTGATGTCACTGCAGCATGAAGGCAACGGTGCATTTCCCACCATTGGTTACACTTTGGCCTTGCTGAGTTTTCGCTCTGTGCATGCTTTTGGCTCTGCCTCTGCCTTTGCCTCGGTGCGCGAGCGGGTGACTTGTGGCTCATGTCATGTCGTCAATCGTTGCTAGCAGCTGCCACTGCAACGTCCTAATCTTGAAACCACGGAACAGTAGCAGCAGCGGGAGGATGCAACGTGGCCACAGTTGCATCGTGGTAACACATGAACTTTAGAATGCCGTCGTCATTGTCAGCAGCGTACTCTCAGCTCGGCAGGAGTGGTAGCAGCAGCAGTAGCAGTAACAGTAGCCGTAGCGGTACCAGCAGCAGTAGCAGTAGCAGCAGTATATGGGAGTCGGAGTCTCAATAGCAGTAGCAGCAGCAGCAGCAGCAGCAGTAGCTCCAAAAAGGATTTCGGCATGAATGCGGTGCAGCTTTGACTGGTGATTTTTCCGCAAACCCCAGAGTCGAAAGCAGCCCAAAGCACGAAAAATGCCCCAAAGCCCCAACTCGAGATCCCAAAACCGAAGCTGCAGGCCCTTGGTGCAAACGAAGACTCGGTAGATCCGTGGCGCAGACTGCTTTGGCTTCCGTGGGAACCTCGAATAGAGGGCCGAAAGCAGTCCTGCGAGTTGAGGCTCGGTCCTCGGTGGGCCATGCTGTTCCCTTCTTTCGATCTTGCACACTTCTCATTGTAACTCCGTTTCTGGTGATGCTTCAAAAGTTGCTGCAACTTTTGAGACAGGGGCGAAGTTGCTTCTCGCAATTCTGGTATCCTTCGAAGATTCGCATCCGTTCGGTTTAGGGTTTAGTCAGGGCCACTCTCGGAAGCTTTCGAGGTTGAAAGTAGGGGTATAACAAGCAAACCCCGATGAGAGCTCAGGCTTGATTCTAAGCCTTCCATCAGAGCCTCCACCATCATCAACTAGCGTGAAACCTTTACGACCCTTGACTGACCCTTTACAAAGCATTGATGAAGCCGCCGGGTCGGATAGGTAGATTGCTGCAGATACAGCTTTAAAGAGGGTGTCGTACAGTGGCCTTCATGATCATGATGGGTTTTAGGGTATCTTACAGCACCGGTGCCCGCACGATGCCCACAAAGTGTTTGAGACAGGACAGAATCTTGTGCTTGCTCAGTCCGTCTCACAATAAGTAAGGAAACTACTAGTTCAATTCTGTAGCAGGGTCCCTCCTGCTTTGAAACTCCCAACGCAAACTCTGGGAGCAGCATGGCTACCATGGTCTCGAATTAAATTGCTGAGATCAAGGTGCACGGAGGTGCGGTCGAAGTTGAGGGGTGAAGCCCTAGGCCCGAAACTCTAAACTGTCCGCGTCGAGCCCGAATCGGTAAAGCATCCAAAGACAATGTCGCCTAAACAGGGGTCCTGCCACTACGCAGAGCAAGATTAATTTATATGTTGGCTCTTTCGTTCAGATTCTTTAAAGCCCTTGAGTCTCCTTCGGTTTATTGGAACCTCAAGCTAACGTAGTTGGTTAGCCCTTAAATTGATGGACAAACAAGTCTCGGTCTGTGACGAATTGGGGTTTATGTAGGAATCCAAGATTTGCGGTTTTAGGGTTTAGGGCTGTTGAGTTTTAGGGTCCGGTTTGGGGCCGAGTGTATTTTTGTGCTTGGAAGTGGGTTCCGGATCCTGTTCAGACACTTGAAGATCACGAATATCGACCCAGAGTACCACAATCACAAACGAAGGACCCACTAATCTTACAGCTAAACACTGGGACCCGGCCAAGGACACTTTGAAGCAACGGGATGATTGTCTAATTGTTTGAAGGTAATACCCAACTTAGTGTGCTGGCCATCCAGAAACACTTACAGCTTTCGAAATACAGACAAGCAATCTACGGGTTATTCAAGCCCCGTATAATTTAAGGTATATTTGTAAAGTGTGGGGTATCGGGGTGTCTAAGCAACCCAAGAGTCTCTAGAAAGGCGGGCTACCTCTTACTGCACTCCGTGCTTGCATGATCTCCGGGGTAAGGATGCAAAGAAGGCCTCTTTTGGGTTTAGGTGTACTCAACGCTTGAATGCAGCATGGTTTCTCGTGGGTATCCCTAAACCGGAATCCCTTGAAGAAAAGGATGGGAACCCAAGCGCTGCACCCTAAGCACTGAAAGCATCCTTAATATCCCCAAACTCGGCTGACAATCCTCAAATCTTAAATACTTGGAGAGCCTTATCGAAAGATACAGTACCCAAGTTTATGAAGCCCTGAAGCCCTACATAATACAGCCCTCGGAAACCCTTTGTCTGACACAGTCGGCCATCCTTTTCTCCTTATCTCGCGACTGCTGGCAGCCCCGAAAAATCACCCAGCTCATCAGATGTAGTATATGCTTTTGGATGTGGGGTTTCGTGTCTTCGTGCATGTGTGTGTGTGTGCGCGTCTGGATCTGTGGGTTAGTGTATGCATTGGCGTTTGCCGAAGGTTTTGTGCTGGGGTTCGATGCCTTCGGAAACCAGGTCTGCTGCTAGTCAGGTACTTTTTTGGCATATGACCTGCATGTGAACTAGTTTCTGACTGGTTTCTGCGTTGACATGTGCGATGCTATGTATGTGGACATGCTGCTAGTGTGTTTCCCGAGCGAATAGAGGATTCGATTTGTACCTTATTCCCGAAACTGTACGTTTTGGGCTTGGATTCTATCTGTACCCTCACCCCGAAACTGTATGTTTTGGGGTTGGTGGCGAGGAGTTGCAGCTTCAGAAAGGTTTCCGTGGTGCTTGCTTCTCCTGACCGAAACAGGGATCAGGGCTCACGGCTTCAAACCCCTTGAAGATGCAAAATAACAGTGACCACGATTACTTATACTGCCTATACTATTCCAAGATGTCTTGGACTCATTAAGATTTTGGTTTTTGTTATTTTTATGTGGGGCGTGTCGCATGTTTTAGAGCTTGGGGCTTCGGGGCCTGGTGGCGTCTTTGATCAAGTGCCGGCTGCTGACCGCACCACTTTCGCAGGAGAATGTACTGACAGCAAGAGGCAAGAGGCTCCTTGCTGCCTGCCTTGCCCAGAGAGCCTAATCATTTCACTGTATTTGCGGAATTCCCTTCGCTGAATGATGGAGTATTAGGCTGTCTGGGTCTACTGTCTTGATCTCATCTTCTCTGAGCTCGCTGTGGTGAGCATGCTAGCTCGATTCAGTGCAATATTGCTGGCACAGGTTCGACCACAAACAAAACTCTAAACCCCTAACCCTACACCCTAAACCCTCCAAAAAACCTGACTTGGAAATGTCTCACCTCATCCGACTACGCAACAAGAGCCTCGCCTGTTTTGTCCGAGTGCGAGCACCTAAACCCTAAATCCTAGCTGCTGCCAATGCATCTGCCGTCATCAGTCCTTCATATATATAGTAAGTCTTTGAAGCCTAAAGAATAAGGATCTGAATCACTTATATACCAGATATTATAACCAGTAACTATACATGCCACCTTCGATGCAGCTTCAGGGTTAAAGCTTCGGGCCTCTGGACTTCCTCTGATTTGAGTGTTTCTACAGGGGATCTACAAACAGGAGTCTCTTTCCTAGCTTTATGCAACACAATCTGGTAGTACCCGGCCACCGCGCCCACGAACAAGTACTAGTAATGCATATATTGCTTTATCGACTCGAGGAACACGACAAAATAGTGACAAGAGTGGAACAACCCGAAAGCCCCAAAACCCTCGTTTCCGAGGGCGACAGTGTAAACCTTGAACTTCAGAGGAGGCAGAGCTTCGGCTCCGAAGCCTGAGAAGGAGCTGAGGCCAAGACGGTACAAATCCCACCACTCCTCTCTAAGGGAGCACGAGTGGAAAAGCTTGTGTTGCATAGTATTTTGCCAGACGGAAAGCCCTGCTTTGCCTTGATGTTTGGGGTAGCTTGCTCTAGGAGAATAGTGCTAAACACGACGAAGCCGTTCTGCAACAACAAGAGTGGTTTTTAGGCAGCTTCACTGAACAGCGCTAGTAGTTTGCACCCCCACTCCGGAAGTTGTGATCGAGATAGCACTTGTCATTCGTCGTGACCACACTCTGTCCACCTACTTGGCAACGCATAACACACGCTTCCCTCAACAGAAACCATAAACTCCAGCCTTTAGTTAGTGGGCCAGGGGCACAGCGGGGAGCATCAGGCATGCACCTTGTTTTGGATGTGACTAAGAAGGTGCACACGTGAGAAAACATAAATGTGGAGGTACACGCTGATGTAGGAACCCAACATCTTAAACATTGACCTTCGATTCGTAAGGATGGCAAGAGATGCACGGACGACGTGGTTCTGAAATGGAACAACATGCCGCAACCTGGCATGCCCGAGAAGCGTCTAGTTCAATGCATGTCCGAGGTCTGGTTTCTGGAGTTTTGGGCCATGAGCCAGACTTGATTTTACGCGAAGAAGCTGTGCTGCGACTGGGGCCATCTAGGGGTAGGCGGCTGCAGGTCATAGCTAAGGTTCCCGGGCAGTACAAGGTCCGCTCTATAAGACCCATTCCCAGGCCCAGGCGGGTGCAAAGAGGACGACGAATACAAATACCACCATTAGTGCCCACAGCAATGTCAGTATCATTACTACTACTCCTGCTGCTGCTACGATTACTATCACTTCTACTACTGCTACTGCTACTGCTGCTACTACTACTACTACTACTACTCCCACTACTACCACCACTACTAAGACTTCCACTTCTACTGCCAGCACTACCACTTGTGCTGCCACTACCACTGCTATTACTGCCGACGACGAATACTACATACTAACTACTACTGCTACTGCTGCTGTCACTGCTACTGCTCCTGCTCCCGACTGCCACGGCCACTGCTACTCTTCTCTGCTGTTACGAGTTCTACTGTCGGTACGGGGTCATTCTTGGTGTAGTCCTGCTGTCATTCTCGCCCATCGGTCTGACACTCCAAAACGTTGTTTTTGCGATGAGCATGACAGTCCCACAGCCTTAGCCACTGCTTGTCGGGACTCATGCTGAGGAACGGCTGGAAGCAGGCATCCTGCTTGTGTAAGTCAGAGCTTGTTGGCCGGCCGACGTGGGAATGAAGGTATACATGTGTATCCGTTTTGCGTTGTTTCCGGGTTAAGAGAGACCACGAACGCACGTTTAGTCCTGCTTGTGAGAACCCGCCGGTTGTACGCGATGACACGCTGATGCTTCGGTGTTTGTGTAACATGTAAAACAGAACTTTTCAGGCCCGCTAGCCGCCACTCCTACAACCGTGCTCCCCGAAACCTTGGTACTCAGCTTCATAGCAGCTATCTATCGTGTCTTTCTTGTCAGCTTGAGTTTCGTTTGGATGATACAGCCCCCTTCCAAACGGCAAAGGTAGACTCGCGGAAACTGAGCTGATGGTCCCCCGACTTCAACTGTCTTCTCTCAGGGGTAACCTCAAGTTAGATTGCCAGCCTGGTTTATGGTCTGCGGCAAGCCCCTTAATGACGCACAGCATGCAACCAGACAATTACTGACATACATTCATACGTGCGTACATACACGCATACACACGCATGTACACACACACACACACACCTGTGTCAATACATGCAGGCATGCCCGCATGCATACATACATACATATGTAAAGATACAAAGTTGTGAAAACACTAACTCTCTTCCTCCGATTGGCAACAACTCCTCTGAAGACTGCAAGAACTGCAGGCTGCAGCAACGTAGAAATGCAGGACGGCAGGATCTGCAGCCTGCCAGAGGACTGATCTAGAAAACTTTCGCGAACAAAGCGAACATCCTTTAAGATTGACCCCTTGATATGTAAACTCATGTAAAGGAAAACTAGGTTTTAGTATTCGGGAGGTGGGAGAGGGGAGGGGGGGGGGGGGGGGCGTTGAATGTGTTTACAAGAGTACATATGTGTAACTTATCTCTGTCTTTTTATGTGCAACTGCATGCTTTCAACGTGTAAGGCGTATGCAGATAGACATATACTATACAGACTCACTTGTGTCAGCAAATATTAAATGTGTTTGCCTATTTCATCCTATTTATACCCGTGTGGCTAAGAGCCCATCCTTGCCAGTGCCCGTCGGACCTGCCGGACTCAGTCAAGGACAAGGCAGGGCTAAGGGTTTAGTGAGGATAAGGATTTAGGGTCAGCAGGGCTTGGGGTTTATAGGGTTTAGGGTTTATCTAGATTTTAGGACATCTTTCCCTGATCTATGGATGGGAGAGATAAGTAAGTAAAGGATCCCAAGAACTGGGGCAAGAGGGTTATAATGCTTCCGGGTTTTCATAGGGTAGGTCTAGGGTTCTCGGATCCAAGTGAAAGAAGAATGGAAAAGGTAGTTGCTTGGGGAATGAAGGTTTCGGATCTTGGCTGTAGATCTTCGGATTCCAGGGTTGAGGGCTCTAGGGCTTCGGGGTGCATCAGGCTTTTGTGCGAAAGTTTGCAGCTTACGGGCTGTAGACTTTGGGGGCGATTTATTAAGAGCAGGGCATGACGTCATCCCCTACGATGCAAGTATAATTATTCACACCTCTTGATATGTCCTTGTTTGAGGCTGTTTGAGATTCATGGACAGGGTCTTGCACGTTTTTTCGGGTTCTACAGATACCGAGTCTCCATTTTACGATGGGCCAGCTGTGAGCACAGTAAGAACAATAATGATAATAGTAGTATAGGGTTCCCGCACCAAGTCTAGGAAACGGGTTCAGGGCTAATGCCGCCCATTTACAAGACTTGACAGGCCTTGGGTACTTATTCTGCAAGGCACAAATTGATTAGCATTCTTGCAAACGTTTTGGGTTTTGTTCACTGGGTGATTGGGGAAGTAGCTTTGGGGCTGCCGGCGGGAAGCGCCAAGCCTGAAGCCTTGCGCAATAGGTTGCCATGCTTTGAAGCTGAACCCTCAGCTCCTAAGCCCAACAGTTTGGGGAAGTTCAGACTGTGGGACGAAGAGGTTGCGGTTGGACCTTATGGTTTTGTTTTTTCTGGGTTTCAGGGTTTGGGTTTAGTAGGGCTTTTCCGGGCCCCTGACGCGGCGACACCTCGAAACATCCTTCGAATTTCTCGGCCTTGAAGCTCGACACCCCTATTGTAGAGCCCGGAACCCTGATCCATAAACCCTCGCCTGCAGGAGCAATATCTGTTAGGATCCCAGCTGCAGAATTAGTAGTCGAGCTCCTGCTCTGTTGCATACCTCACGCCTAAAGGTGTAAAGCCGATTGGCAGGGCAACTTACAAGTTTACTTCTTACCAGTGGAGCTCCAACAGGGACCTACATGACCCCACAAAATATGGCAAGGTGATCAAGCCGAACCCATGGGGAACTCATCTTCTTGTCATGGAGGCCTGGGATGGGTAGGGACCCGAAAGGCGGACCGATTCTTCAGCAAATCAAGCTTGTGATGTAGTGCGAAAATGCGGGGCAGGCGTAAAGCATGAACAATTCCTAGTGGGCCAGTTTGTGGCATTTTGGGATTCCGGGGCCAGTTTGTGGCATTTCGGGATTCCGGGGTCAGGGATGGGTTCAGGATGGTTCAGGTCTTCCTAGGACTACGGGGTGGTCGGGCCGGAGGTGCGCACAGCCAATTCCACACGGCAGCTCACTGCATGGTAAGCTAAGGATGCCAGAACACAGTTGGATGGAACAGGTGGTGGTTGTGGATCCTGCTGATGGACAGAACACGGCACTATCCATCAGATTGCATGCACCGTGAGTCCCGAAGTTGAAGGTCTTTGACAGCATACGCGCTCGAATGTGCTGTGGATGGGTGAGCTGCTAAGCCGAGACTTGAAAAACCAGCGGCCCTAGAGCCCTCATCCCTGTGACAAATGATGTGTCTCAGACGCGAGGCGGACGTTAACAAGGGTCCAAAACCGACAACAGTTACAATGCTCTCCACCTGGAGTCCTTGTCCATGTGCTTTTGCACTCGCGATTGCATGCGAACGCTTCCCAAAACGGACTTTGTGCCAGTTCTGATCAACTCCATCAGCGTTTAACCGGATACCCTCTCCTGACAACCCCCCAAGCCCATTCCCGCTACGAATAACAAGGCGGAGCCACTCAGCGCTTGCAAAACTTGTTTAAATCTTTCCCCTTACAGGACCCTATGGAAAACCGAATGTTCAACGCCTCTAAACCCTGAAAGCCCGAAGCCGTGCTTATGAGGATGGCAAGGCCTATCGAACTCCTGGCTGCGGCACCAAGGGAGAACCAGGCTCGCCGCTGAAACGAGGATGGGCAAATTCGAGGTTGCGGTTATACTCAGAGTATTTTGGATAGGGTCCTGAAAGAGGTTAGCCGGTCACGATTTGCGGGGCCTAGACTACAGCCCACAAACGATTCTAACATGTTTGGGCACAATATAGTTCAGATATTGCAAGAAAGTTCTTAACTACGATCCCTCTGGGGGTGTGTCTTCGCACTCAACCAGGACCTTACTACCTCCCTCTCTTTCTCTCTCTCTCTACCTCCTACTCTCTCTCTCTCTCTCTCTCTCTCTCTCTCTCTCTCTCTCTCTCTCTCTCTCTCTCAACCCGACAACCCATGTGTAGCATTTAGGAGCTACGCCCTCATGAATCCTGTACAAACACCCTCTAAAACGAGCTAGGTCTCTAGGGGTTGCCACTCAGGTGGTCTGCAGATGATCTGGGAGTTCGAGATGCCCGGCTTCATGGGCCTTCTTCGCTGCGAGGGCTTTGGGTTTAAGGCCATCTTCCGGGTTACTGCATTGGGTGTTGAATTTCACGATAGCTAATGATTATATACCCTAATGATTCTATCCCCCCCTGGATTGCGAGCCAGGGTACGGTATGTAATCCTGAACCTACGCTTTTGATGAGATTGGAGTTTCGACTTCGGTTTTGGGGGATGGAAGTGGTATGATGTGATATAGCGGAGTGAAAAATAGTATAAGTATTCTCGTAGAATGTGTATATATATATATATATATATATATATAAGAGGAGCAGTGCTCCGAGCCTTTCTGTTCTCTTAATCTTGACTTCGTTCTCCACTTCGCAAACTTCGATCGGGACGAGTCTAAGGGCTCCCGAAGCGGACTTATTCTTTCCAAAAACTGGCAACAGCACTTGATCTTAGAAAGCTGACACTCAAGCGCTAAAACCCTTGGCCGCTAAACCCGAGGACCTTACAGCCTAAAACCTGGACCCTGAACTAAACTTGAATGCAGTTAGTCTTGACCGCTGTGCCACAGTGCTGGTTCTCTAAATTGGGTCCCTTCCCACCAAAGTAAATCACTCTGGCAATAAGGAGGGCGCCTCGACGTCCTAGCCTAGCAGGCCTTAAGTAATCAGTGGCCTGCTTGTTATTGCTTTGACACCCTGTCAACCCTGCAGACGCCCAACCGAGACAAGACAATTTTATGAAATTTTGACAGCCCTAAGCACCGGAATCCCACCCCAATAAAAAATTAACACATAAACCCCAGCCACGAAGCCCTTAAACCCCTCAACGCAAACCCTCCCTACACCCGAAACACTCACCTAAACCCTTAACCCCCAAACCCCCCTGCAACCCTAAACCCCCCCAAAACTCCTAAACCCCCTAAGCCCCGAAGCCCAAGGAAGGGCCCGGGGCGCATGAAGCTCCAACGCCTCGGCGGGTCTCAGTCCTACTGGTGCCCCAAGCTTTGGTGTCTTTCGGGTTTAGGGTTTTTAAGGTTTTGGGTTTGAGGTTTCAGGTTTTGAAGATTTAGGTTTTAAGGTTAGGGTTTAAGGTTTTGGGTTTTTAAGGTTTAGGCTTTAAGGTTTAGGGTTTAGAGTTACAGCACAGTAGTAACCATTATACCTTTTGAAGGTTCCTTGGAGGGATCTAGAGGGATACTGTAGGATTTCTGTAAGGGTGCCGCAAGGGTTTTTAGGGTGGCTTGCACCTTCTTGGAAGTCTAAGCTTGGCAATACCAAGCCCCATTTTACCCCTATTAACGGTACACACCCCCGAAATGTAGAAACTGATCGAGGTCCAGAAAAATCAGATTTTTTTTGGATTGTGATGAACTTTCCGCACAACCTTCGAGGGTTGAGTGCTTTGGACTAGGACTAGGCAGTTCGCAGGTTTGGCTTTGAACTTTTGGGCGTAAATGTTTGAGGTTTCGGGTTCTGGTCGGCAGTGCTACTTCACCTGTGTATGTTGGGGAAACCCGGTATTTGTAGGGATTATATGGCCGTTACAGCCCTTATCTGAAGTGGAACCGTTTACAGAGCCCTTTATAGAACCCAGTAGTGGCAGACCAACAGATCCCTGGTATCGCATGAGCGAAGCCGGACCAGAAACAGCAGTGTACGCATAGTGCCGTTAGTGACATCTTTGATAAAAACCCCCAACCCCCAACCCCTTAGTGTACATGCAGGCATGAATACATACATGCATACATACATACATACATGCATCTATATGCACATGCAGAGGTAGATGGGTGTATGTGTATATATATATATATATAGACGTACATGCAAATGCGGGCTTCTACCATATAATGACATCATTTAGAACCCTTATACCATCTAAGAGAAGACCTCGAGGTGTCGGCTTGAATCCCCAACTCTCCGAGCCCTTCGTTGTGGGTCTTCGGCTCTGCCCTTCTACTACCTAGACCTCCTCGGCACGCAGGTACGGCAAGCTGTTCATCCGTGCCCCTGTGCCAACCTGAAGGGGTAAGGACACGATGGCAATCCAGGTGTAGGGTTGCATGCCACTCGAAAAGCCGCGACATTCGGAATAAAACGCTGCTTCAGCTCCAGCAGACATAAGCCCACTCAGTAGCCATGGTCAAGATGCGACTGGTGGTCATGATTGCCTCGTGGCCGGTGGGATAGAACATGCGACTGCCTTGCTTCGTATACGGTACAATTATACCAGCACTGTCTGGCACAGCTGGATCGCAGCATTCTGCCTGGCAAGCTTTTGTCATATTACTGGTTTCACTCGTAGCTCGAGGGATGTTCCGGGGTTAAAAACGTGAACGGCTTGGGTTCCAGCCCCAGAGATAGTCTGGAAGCACCTTTGGTCCGTAATCCTCTACGAGTCATTTGGAGTACCTGAGTACAGTACCTGCCGTGTTTGACTTGTGGCTTTCTTGCAAAAGTCCGACTATGATCTCCGCACGACATGTTGAAGAGAATCTTGGTGAGTTCTGGGACAAGTCACGGGCAGGGTCCGTGAGGTGTATTGTAGGGGTCTTAACAATTATGTAGCAGGGTTCTGGGGCCCATTATATTGTAGCTATAATAGGAAACCCTCAAAATAGTATTGGTAATTCTTAAGGCCTTTACTTCATAGTACCCTTTTTTAAGTCTCTTATAGTAGCCCTTCCAGGCTCCTTGACAGGAACCCTATCATAAGAAGCAGGCTGTCGGTCAAGTCGTCTCTGGGCCTTTTGAAGGGTTTCACTATGTTGATTCGCCGGGCGTTGGGAAGATAATGGAGGTGCCTCAATAATGACCTATATCATTTGGCGGGGGGGAGGGGGTGGGGTGGATCCTTATTATGGTTCTAGTAGAATATACCCCGAAACCATATTCTATTTTTTAGGGCCCTTATCTGAACATTCTGATTTGGAACTGAGCCTTGCTTGGATTCGTATACTGCCGCAGGTGAGGCCTCGCCGTTTCTTTACTGCAGCTGGGAAGACTACCCAGAGAGCCCAATACCCCTTTAACAGAAATATTCCTTAGATAACAGAGGGACCCCTTAACCGGAGAAGATTTAAGATTCCTTGAACGGAAATATTCCTTAAATAATGGAGGGGTCCCTTAACAGGAGAAGATTTAAGACTGACTGCCCAACTAAGGAGTATTGGGCAAGCTATCGTAGCAGGACGGAAGGCCGCTGTTGTCGCATCAATCCCGTAGTCCCCCGGCCCACTCGTCATGTACGGTGCCACGAGAAATTCAAGCCAGTGATTGCTGAGGTGGCCTAGGAACCGTAGAAATTCTAGAAAGCGGCTTTGAATGATGACCCTAAGCCTTGAACCCTGAAAAAAAGCTTCGAGCGAACGGTGTCGGCCTTCCCCCACCAGACCGCCCATGCTTGTACCGTCAACTCTGCTATGAAGCGCCGCGAAAAGTCGAGTACGATCTCGCTGGAAGGCCAGGCCTTGCAAGACTGGCAAAGACTGCTGAAGCCTCCTGTGAAGTGGAGCGGGCTCAGACTAAGCCTACCGCGGGTATCTGTGTGCAATCGAAACTAGAGACGTTTTGCTGGGTAGCTTCTCTGTCGAAGAGCAAAAAACAAAGGGCAAAGCCAAAGTGCATCCTTTCCCAGAACAAGCTCAGCTCCACTGCGGAGGACAGCGGCAGCAACAGTCGCAAGTAACAAACTCTTCAGTAAACTTGCTACTGAACTGCTTCGACGTAGCATGCAAGCCTGGATTCGCAATGTAGAGTGATTGGGGGTGCTGCTGTATGTCGTATCTGTCACTGTTGCGAGGTTCATCCTGCACCCATGAGCGAGGAAAGCAACTTTAAGCACACAGCTGTTCCCTGAGTTTAAAGTAGACGTCCCCATGCAAGCCCGGAGCCGGAGAGACGTGTGGCAAGTCTGGCCGAAACCTTTCATCGCCCTCGAGACGACTCGATGCTCAGCTAGAAGTCTTCTTCTTGCCGTCCGCAGTTCCCGGGGCTCTGATGCTTCTGCTGGGGCTGTGCACCCAAAAAGCTATGTAGGTCTGTGAAAGCTTGTCATAGAGCTCGGCACATGGCCGTGCGCTGGCTCTTGATTTCTGCCAGCTTCTACTACCTGTCGGCAGAGCGCTGGAGCCTCAGCTTTGGTTCCTTTTTGTGGGACTGCTGGGCGTGCTGCGCCCCTCTCAGAGGCCTCGCCGACCAGCTTTTGCTGAAGGAAGCCGACAGCTTCCTGGCTCGCCGTGAGGGCCAAGGCCGTCTGACTCAAGCTTGCCAGCCCCCCGCTTGTTGCAATCCTTCGGGGATCGGCGGGCCCGAGGTCATGCTGCGAAGGAGCAAAGCAAAGCACCGCTTGCTTCCCACGGAGTCCAGGATTCCGCGAGTCCACCTTTGTGTCCGTCCTTGCCCCGCGCTTTCCTGCCACTGCCGTTCAGGAGACGCCGGATGTGACTGGGACCCGAGCTGATGTCAAGGCACAGACCAGTCCTGTTGCAAACGCTGGGCCTTTTTTCTCGGGATTTCTGCAATACAGAGATACGTTGGCCTTCGCACAATGACGGTGCACCATGAGACAATGCCGAAGACGACGTTCAGTCAAGAATGCAAAAGTAGATCTCAGATCCGAAGATGGCCCCAGATTTCGAGGTCTGGAAGCCTCTGAGACTCCAACTGCAGGTGGGTCTTCCAAAGTGTTCGGACGGAATCCTCAAGCTCGAGGGACGCTACGAGGCCCATGCGGTGGTCTTATACACCTTTTGTATAGATTTCGGGCTTGAGAATGCCTCAGTTTGGAAACCCCATGGTCTCGGCAGAACGTTTTCAACTGCCGGGGGCAAGGAGACTTGACATGACACACTTTCTCGTTTCAGCTTAAAGGCCCAGCCTAGGAATTATCGGCTTAAGATCGATCTTGTACTTGCTGAACAAAACCAGTGCAGCAAACAAGAGCTCCTCAGCGAGGGATTCTGCCATGCAGGTGTGGAGGGACCATTGTGCCGGGTGGTAGGGAGTCGGGACCTGAGAGAGGAAGTTAGAGAGAGAAGGGGGTTTTGGGGGAACTCGCCCCGAGGCGCCGAGCTGCTCCTCTGGGCACCGGTGCACTTCCAGGGCGACACCGCCTTTGAGGGGCGATTGAAGGTCCGGGCCGCCGGCGACGGCGAGATGAGCGGCCCTTGCATCGTTGTGGAGGGCAAGCAGAAGCACGCCTCAGCCTTGAGGGCTGCAAGAACAAGGCTGAAGGGAGCCAGCGGAAGGGAGGTTGCCTCCGCGTGGCCGGCGACGCAGAGCTTCTGAGCGGCCAGTTGAATCTTCGTGCCTGCGTCGCATCTTCAGACGACCTTTCCTTCGAAGACGACTTTGGAGGTGGTGATGTTTTTGTCGGAGGCCGGACCAGCATTTGCTGCTTGGCGTGCCGGGGGTGCATGCTGTTGATGCCGGCTGGCCGTTTCTGTTGGACGCACTCGGTAGATGTTTCAAGTTGTCAAGCCTACCTGCTCCGTGTTCTCATGTACAGCTGTGACTCTTGCACAGGCACGCTGCGAAATCGGAATGCGACCATACATTCAGAAGAATGTGAAGCAGACTATGGAGGTGGCGGTGGCGGGTATATGGTGCCGGCGACGATTTGGTTAATTTGGTTGGTGCATGTTGTGGGATCAAGGGTAAACGCTAAGCTTTCGTGCAAGCCTGTGGATATCACCATGGAGCATTGGCAAAGTTACCATCAAGGAGTCTCAGAGTTCCACCGGCAGTAGGGGAAGTGGGGCTCGGACGAGGGATCCCAAGAAGTGGCCTAGGGCTTAGTTTGGGCCGAGTGGTCTTGGAGTTACAGGCTGCAGCACCACCTGGGAGTTACAGTAAGGGCGAGGATTCCAAGTGAGCGGTCATGTTCTTGGGCTGATTGAAGCGAGGAAGAATTGGACCTGACCCAAAACACCGAGTCCTGTAGTGTGGGCTGGGGTTCGAGGGAGGGCCTGCTGTAGAGGCAGTGGTTGTTCAACTCTGCCACGCACGCAGGCGCCATCAATGCAAACAGCATGGTCGTCTCTGGTGGGAATGTCACCATCATGGAGTCTAAGGCTCAAAGCGGAGGCCTGCTGCTCGGTCGGACATGTCGGGGCGTCCGCTGGCAGCTGCCCTTCTCCTGTTTGCATTCTTGCGCCAGTCGTAAGTGAAATGCTCGCTCAAAGCACCACGTGCCCAAGGTGGAGCGGCTCCTGCGTAAGGCACGGGTGGTGTAAGCTGGGTCATCTTCTGATCTGTGGCCATTCGTGGAGCATCCGTGTCATGCTCGTATCGCATGGTTTGGAGAATTCATAGACGGCGCAAGCACTTGCAGGTTTTTTGCCGCTTTTTTCCGAATAAAAGTTCATGATGTCATGACCTTTGCCCTGAACCTGGATTCCAAAGGGTCCGAAATCCTAAGAATGCAAAAATCAGTGCCTTCAGTGTGTTCCCTTCGGGGCGGGAAAAGATGCCAAGAAGGGACCTTTGCCAGGTGTTCCTGGCCCTGATCGCCGCCATGCTCCCGGTCACTTTGTCGCCCGCGGCCTCCTCGGCACACCTCGAAAGTTCCCTACAGGTATGTGTCTACACACTACACACGCAGTCAAACACACACACATAGGCATACATGTATACAGACAGAGAGTCACAGATACAGATGCAGATGCATATGCATATAGAAGAACAAATCTGCATCTATACATGGTACATACATGCATGTGCATACATTGAAGCTGCTCACGGTCGAATTCGCATTCTGCAGGGGGAATTGTGCGGTCTCCGGGCAGCAGTGAGCTCTCCACTGAAGGCCCCTCAGATGGCAGCCGTGACTTTGGTTCTCATCGCATCCTTGGCGGCGCACCTGTACTTCTGGCCATACCAGGCCACATGGCCAATTGAGTGCAGGTTGGTTGGCCCAGGTTGCCCAAGAGCCTGCGCTGGGCCTTTGTGGGGTGCATTGTCCTGCTTGAGCATGTGAGGCAGATGCCTGGAACCGGGCAGAGGTCCGGCTGCTGCTCGTGAGCCTCACCCTCACTGGCCTGACCACCTGCCTCATCGACACTGGCCTGCACTCAGCGAGAGCGTTGGGGTGCTGGGTTCTGTTTGCAGCTGATTGTGAAGCGTAGGCCAACGACCTCCACTGGGCGAAGTCCACGTTGACGCAGCACGCCCTGGTCTTCGTGATCTGCTCCATCGCCGGAGACACCTGGCTGCTGCAGCCTAAATCCCAAGCCATCCCTCCTTCCCGTCTTCCAGAAGCACTTCATGAAGGGCAGCATGGCAGCTTGACCGAAGCTCAGAGAATCTGCATCGTCATGCTGGTCGCCTTCCTTTTGGCTTACATGGAGGAACGGCGCGAGAAAGACAAGGCCGAGAAGGCGGAGGAAACCTGAGCCGCAGGCGCAGAACTGTGGACGGTTCAGGGTTTTTAGGGGTTTAGGATTGTAGAGTTTATGGGGTGGAGGGTTCTTGAAGCTTGTAAAGCCACCTACAGCCTCAGAAACTCACTTCTGAATTCCTTTACACGTGATGGTCGCAGCCGAATCTGCAGCGACTGCTGCGGGTGAGGTCTAGATCTGCCGAAATGTGCTGACGATTGCCAACGGGGCCGTAGCGACTAGATCTAGTGAACATCTATAACTCATACTACAGGCAGAGGCCTTGAATGCCCGTTTAGAGAACGCTCGAAGTTTCAGGCCCCTACCTTTTTTGGATTCTGTTTCAAGGGTCGAGACGGTCGATGAGCCGAGCCGAGCCGGGAACCAAGCAGGGAGAAGGGATTCAGATTTATATTATTAGTATTATTATTATTATTATTATTGTTATTATTATTGTTATTATTATTATTTTCCTATTATTATTGGTACTATTATTATTATTACGGTTTTTTTAGGTTTTTGCATATAGCTTGAGGGCGGACCCGGTAGAGTCGGTGCAGACCGGATGCAAAAAAAGGTTTGTGTATAATGTACAGGGGCTTAGGGTTTAGGGTTTAGTTTAGGGTTTATGGTTTAGGTTTTTATGGTGTTCAGTTTAGGAGCTTTAGACTTAGGCAATCTAAGATGTAGGATTTCGGGTATAGGGATTGCGGATTCAGTGCATTTTTGGGGGGGCCGGGAGCTGTAAGCACCAGGGCAAGGATTTCAGGCTCAGGATTTGGAATTTAGGGTGTCAGGTCTAGGCTACAGGGTGGTTCAGGGCTCCTTTCAAGCATCCTAGCATTTAGCATCTGTGTTGAGTTCCCTTACTGAAACCTATCTCGCAAGTTGCCGGATCTCGGAGGGATCTATTGAAACAACGAGAGCCAGAGCCGGTGGATTGCCGATACAGCCCACTCTGTGCAGTTGGGGCATGTCCTGGGAAAATAGTTAATTGAATGATATCCCGGATCCCTCTTTTTGTCCTAATACGTGTACATGCATATATAGACTGTGAATTATACGTTACTCTACCCAGAAACCCAACTCTTCTTGCGAGGGCCCCTTTCAAAACGAAGTTCGGCAAGTTTCCGTGTCACCGTCGCAGGTGAGCCTTTGCATCCTCTTTTCTCGGGCCTTGTTGCTGAAAGGTCTTACTTGGGCAGGGGACTTAGTAAGTATGGGTCATAAGTAGGGTTATAATTGGGGTAACTCCATTTAGGGTACTTATAACTCTACTTATAACCTACTTACTAAGTCCCCTGCCCTTCCAAGTACGGACTGTTCCAGCAAAACGCGTGTTTCCGTCAACCCCGTACTCGCCATTGGGGTTGGTGTTGAGCGTGACGAGCCTCATCAGGGAGCGATATGGGAGTTGCCGAAAAGTAGGGTTACCTTATTTGGGGGTCCTGATACTAAGGATCCTACTATTTCGGGTACTATATTGGGGTCCCCTGTTTTCGGGAGAACCTCCCATATGGTGCTACGTTCCGACTCAATGTTTTTTGAAGCACAGGGTATGATTCCCACGTTTGAGTAGCTGCTTTGAGTGGCCACAGTGTGCGCAACACATAAGTCTTCGGCTCTCTCCAGAACTAAAATCTAGTCAAATCTTAATGAAAAAAGCTAGTTGAGCGATGTGTTGCGATCTGAAAGCATCTGCGGAATGCCTTGGCTGCTCAGCTTCCCCCTCCCCCCCCCCCCCCCCCGCACTTCATGCTCCCAGGATCGAAGATATCTACTCGTTGAGGCTTGAACAATTGGCAACAGCATCCCCTTCTAGATTCTAGCCCCCATATGGCAGTTTCCCAAAATAGGGGACCCTTATACAGTACCATAAACAGTAGGATCCTTATTATAAGGACCCCAAAATAAGGTACCCCTAGCTGGATTTCGCGTCCCTGTACCTTCCACCTGACGCTGTGTTTCATGGCCGTCGCTGTGTTTCATGGCTGTGGCTCCGAAGTACCTGCGGCTGTGTGAGTAACCCGGAACGGACGGAGCCTAATGTAGGAGGGCCTATAACCCCAAATAGAAGGGTCCATATAAGGAACCCAAATAAAGGCCCAAGGTTTCTTAATCAGGGTGTTACATTAAACAAGAGCTGTAGGTTTAGGATCCTAGCGCTTCGGGTTTAGGGATTTGGATTTGCTGCTTTGGGAGTTGATGCGTACAGGGTCGTTAGGTGCCAAGGGTTGCCTTACGTTGTAGATCATTTGAGTCTTTTGGATTGAACTGTTTATACCATACTATACTATACTATACCAGAATTAAGGTATAGTATCGTTTTTTTCAAGTGTATGGAACTCCGACGAGCTGTCTTGCTAGCCGGGGGTGGGTTGGAGACGCTCTGGGGGCACTTGCCTTGTCTGTCATATTGAAGTAGGCCTTCGCTTGACCCCATGCTGCTCCTTGACATCATACCCAGCCAAGGCACTGCCGAAATACACTACCACATAAGGTTGTGCTGTCGGCGCTGCTGCTAGTGCCTGTGCCTGCACGAAGGGGTCATGTGGTTAGTTACATATCTTCCGCAATGGCTATGTTGATGACTACCAGCCGAAGAGTAGTCTACGAAGTGCATACCTACCTAGCTAGCTAACTAACTCGCTAGCTGGCTACCTACGTGCCTGCCTACCTATCTACATACATACATACGTACATGTACACGTATATGTATACATATATACACAGCTAGCCAGTAGATCGGTTTTTTGCCTCGCTGCAAAGGTGTTCAACATTGAAAAGATCATCTCTGGACTGCACTCTGCAGTGTACATCCCGAAGCCGAAACCTGACCCATGACAAGCCCACAGTTTCAAAGCCAAGCCCCAAGAGCTGGTTTCAGCTAAGTTTCTTGGGCCGTGATTAGGCGAGGTCTTTATATTGAAGGAACACGCCTTAGGCTGTAGACTGACATGCAGGTGATTGCCCACGTTTTGGGTGGGTTTGTGCTCGAGATGCGCTGTGCCACCCTCAACGAAAAAGCGAAAACTACCCAGCGAGCCCAACGACCTCAAGCAAGCGATGCCCCTTAAATTGTAAGGTGGTCGTGCTATAGGTCGCTCAAAGGAAGATTTCGGCTCTCCAAGCACCCTTTTATGCAGACATTGACAAATTTCTGGGTCATGACTCCCCAAAATGGAGGGGCACCGGGGTATCCTAGTTCTCCAATGCTTGAACCCTGCTTGTTAGATCTCCTGCGGTTCACACCGTGTTTCAAGTTCCCTGCAACCCACTTGAAATTTTGGTGTCTTGGCATCTGTGGCCTTAGTGCTTGTGGGCTAAAGAGCCTGCAGTTCATGGTTCATGTTATGGGGCATGTTCCTCCCGTGCTCTTGCCGACGACAGCTTTCAGGTGCATGCCATCGTCCCCAAGCCAGTTTCGCAGACTTGGAGCTTGGGCCGATATCAGCAGGGCGCGAAGCAGCATCTAAGCGTAGGCTCGCGAAACCACAGCCGCCGTTTGGCGATATCACGTCAAAGATTGGCTTAAAAAGTTTCTGCTGGGTGCTTTTGCGGATATTGATATCAGCAGGGCTTGGCGTCTAGGATGTGTTCGCACTGACTTCTTTGGGGTCGACAGATGCTGCTTTTGTTCCACGGTTTCGGCGGGTTGGAAGTTCTGGGTACATTCCTTTTGTGGCCGCGGTTTGAAGAGCGATAGCCTCGAGATTCGGAGGCCTCCGACTCTGAATCTGCACGAGAAGAAGACTGCTTCATGCCAGGTTGAATGCAAAATGCCAGTGCGAGGCCTTAAAAGCATCAATCCGCCCTAGAACTTCGAGCTCCGAGTTAACGAAGGCTGGGGCCCAGAGCATGGAAGGCGGCGCAGCCGCAGGTCCGAACCCCGCGAATCTTGGCAAAGGCATAGCATGTAATGGTAAGCAAAAGGAGAGAGACTACAGACGACTGAACCGCTACTCTTTGAGCATGCTCCCTTGCAGCCCCTACATGATTCAGCTGGTGTGCCAAGACGGATGATGAGTAAGAGTGTCCCCGGTATAGTTGTGGCTTCCCTGTCAGCGTGTAGTGACAATTGGTACTACTGTCCTCTTATAGTTCCTAGAGTAGCTATAGTCTAATGACCCCTCGAATCCTGTATTCATGCGGAGGGTTGACGTCTTGTGGGCTTCCATCGAGCCTACTGAGGCGAGGTTCTTGAATGCTAATTGAATACTGGTGTCATATCTAGGAGAAATTTGCTTGTTCGAGCTGTGTTCGGTTCGCAGTCATACTAGTGGTTAGAGTGGTAGCAATAGTCGTCGTAGTCGTAGTGGTAGTGGTAGTTGCGGTGGTAGTAGTAGTAGTAGTAGTAGTAGTAGTAGTAGTAGTAGTGGTAGTAGTGGTAGTAGTGGTAGTCTAGTACTAGTACTAGTACTAGTACTAGTACTAGTACTAGTACTAGTACTAGTACTAGTACTAGTAGTAGTGGTGGTAGTAGTAGTAGTAGTAGTAGTAGTAGTAGTAGTAGTGGTAGTGGTGGTGGCAGTAGTAGCAGTAGTAGTGGCAGTAGCAGCTGTAGTAGTAGTAGTAGTAGTAGTAGTAGTAGTAGTAGTAGTAGTAGTAGTAGTAGTAGTAGTAGTAGTTAGTAGTCGTCGTCGTCGCCGTCGTACTAAGTAGTAGTGGTTGTAGTAGTCGTAGAAGTCGTAGAAGTGGTAGTTGTAGTAGTGGTAGTAGTTCGTAGTTGCTGTTGTAGTAAAGGAGGATGAGTAGTAATAGTCGTCCTCGTCGTCGTCGTCGTGGTCGTCGTCGGAATGTTAGTGTGTACTGTGTTGGGGGTTTACCACCAGCGGGCTCGTGATCAGGTTACAACATGAACCCGTTTTGAACCCCAGAGCCCGAGCCCCACAATCAGCAAAGCTGCCAGCAGTCGCATCACTGTCGACACGGGGTTGTACTTTGCAGCTGTCGGTAGTTTCTCACGGTTCCCAAGGTCGTGCTGTCGCGAAACGGGTCAGCAAATATGCCAAGCCAAGGCCGCAGAAGGGTTGAAAACTTTAGCCAGAGTGCCTCCCAGGGACGATGTTGATGGAAGCGAGTTCGAGAGTTCGTGGGCTATGAAAACGGTTATGCTGTGATCAAGGGAAGGGGGTGCAAGATACGGGTTTGCGTTCCTGAGACTTCTTGTTTCCGTACTCTGTTTCGGCTATTGATCGCAAACGACATTAAACACGCAGCTTCGCTTCAGGAAGGTGGATCTCTTCTGGGAGTCCTTCGCTTGTTCGGGTCGGAACACTCGAGCAACCTCAACGTCACCTAGTTGGCCTCGAACAAGCTCTAGCCTGGGATACAATCCCTGTGGAAGCTCGAAAGGGGCATCCTGACATAGTTCTCATAGTTACACTCTATAGTTTCGTCTATATCAATTTGACACCAGGTGCTCCAGTCTCGTATTCGAAACCCATCTAGTCTTTTTTCGTCCTGCTCAAGCCTCGATGCAGACGGATACTAGTTTCAACTCGGAGCACCATGCCTACACAGGGCACACAAGGCTCTCATGTGAAGTAGACAGGCGGACCACCTAGCTGAAGCTCAGATTTTGTGTCTTGCTCTGCTAATGGAGTGGCCTCGTTTCCTGCTGATAGCTGCTGTGCTGGTGGCAATACCGCAACATGCGGCAGACGCCGATGCCGACAATGCGCCACTTGGTGGCCCCGGCCCCGGCCCCGCTGACAGATTGCATGTTCTAGCCCACAAGGATTTCCCACAGTTCGAGGCAGCTGAGACCGGGAGAGACTTGACGCTACTCTTCCGGGATGGCAGGGTAACAGAAGAATTTGATTGCTCCACGCCTCGGGCCAAAGATCTGCCCGGCATGGATTTTCGGAGGTTGGAATTGTCCGCAAGCTCGACTGCTGGTGTCTCTTCCATGTGGGCGAACCTGTGGGGAAGTTCGGAAGCAGATGCTACACCGCCGGAGTCCCTGTGGCTTACGGAGGCACGCATCTCAAGCTCTGGCGGAGACACACTCATGCCAAGGCTCAGCGTTTCCTTAGACACAGAGCCGCAGAAAGACGGGCCGATTCAGGTGACTGAAGAGGCGCAGTTCCAGAGTGAGCTGACCGTTTACTATGACTGCTGGCAGAATGGCGAGGCACGCGTCGAGCTACACCTAACACTGGCGACCGACGAGGGGGGTAACCATAGCCAGGAGATTTGTCTAGGCTGGTTGAAGGTTTGCCGCTTAGGCTTTGAAGGCCTCGTGGTGCGTCACGGCGAGTATAGCGAATGGCCCATCTACCCCACCTCCGATGATAGCAGCTGGCCACAAATTGAGCGATGTTGCCTGTCATTCCCGCATCTAGGACGTCTAGTGTGCAGTACCTACGAAACAGGATAGTTGAATACGGCTGGTTGCTATGGACAAAGAGAGCTCAGGCGGAGTTTCCACGCCACCTTTACTGGACACAGAGGGTATCCTCGAGGATGTCACTAAGCTGCAGCTTTCCTCACCAGACGGTGTCTTGGTTGCTTTGGGGCCTGGCGGTTTTGGGATTAGGGTGGTCGTAGGTGATCAACGTGACTGATTGACGGTCTCAACGCGCCCGTCTCGCTCTCCAGGCACCATCCGATTACAGTCGCCGACAGTAGCCAGCTCGGATGACAAGCTCCTGAAAGTTGACATTAGGGGCGCGGCCCTGACGATGACTCAGGGCGACTTCTTCCTCGAGGTAGGCAGCGAGCCCACAGAGATTTCTGTCATCTACACCTGCCAGGGAGCTGGCACCGCAGACGTGGAGCTGGGCCTTTGGCGCGCGGTGATAACATCGGCCCATGCTGCCGAGGGGCTCCATTTGCATTGGCGCAAGCAGTGTGGTGAGGCCAGGTACAAGTTCATGGACATCTTTCTGAAAAGCGATATGAACATGTCCAAAACGCAGGCTGTTGCACACGGCCGTGTTCTGCCGGGCTTTGAGCCGCGATGTCGAAACCAAAGCAGGAGTAGCCATCCTGCCGTGGATGCCATGGGACCCAACAAGTCTCCATCCCAGACCTGTGGATCTCAGTTACCTGTGGTGGAAGTCAGTGACCTAGCTCTCTATTCTCCAACCTTTCTCCATTTCGGGATTCTTGTATAATTCAGTGCTATTCTCAATGTTTAGAGTTCCTATTTTGAGGCCTTTCAGTTTTTGGGGAAGCAAGGTGAGAAGGAGTCCAAGACCAATGTTGAGTTGCGCGTGGATCCGGACGGTATGGTTTTGCCTCCGGCTCTGCAGCACCAACCAGCTGCTTGGCTCAAGAGCTTGGGGCTTAGGGCTCAAGGAATGAATGTGCTCTGCTCTGGGAGCCTAAGGGTTCCAGGTTTCAGGGTGGTATCGGCAATTGAGTTTAAGGGTTTTGAAGTTAAGGTTTAGGGTTGAGGGAATTGCTTGAGACTAACCCGAATAGGAAAGAGGAATTTCTTTGTTGTTAGAGGTATACAACTGGGGCACCGAGGCTGTATCCTTCGACCAGCGGATCGTAAAGGCCTTCATCGCGCGGATGCCCGAGCCCTTTGTGCGAGGAAGGAGCAAAGTGCCTTGTACCAACTGCGACTCCTCACTACGGGCAGCGGCTCCTAAGGCTACATCTCAAAGCATCTTGGCTCTCTTTTGCTTGGCTTTCAGCTTGTCGGTATTTCGAAATTGTTCACCTTAAGGGTGCTAAACGTTTAATTTTTCAGGAGGGGCCAGCCAAGGTATGATCATTAAGTACATCTGTCACAAAGAAGGCATCAGCCCGATCATGCTCACAGTCTATCTGGACGGGTATAAGCCCATCGATGTCGCATGGCAGAAGAAACTTGATTGTTCAGTGGTATTTATTTTATCTTGTTCGTTTCTCAGATGCAGAAAGAAGATGTAACTGACCCAAGAAGCCCTAGATTTTCTCTAACCTCCGAAACCCCTCAAATCCCAACTCCAAACCCGCTGGCCCTACTTGCTACTGAACAGCCTACGAGAAGTTATAGTACGCCCCACCAACACCGCCACCCCTTTCTAAGAATGAAGACGAAAGAAACAATGATTGTTTTTTACCTATGGAGGAGAGAGAGAGAGAGAGAGAGAGAGAGAGAGAGAGAGAGAGAGAGAGAGAGAGAGAGAGAGAGAGAGAGAGAGAGAGAGAGAGAGAGAGAGAGAGAGAGAGAGAGAGGGGAGAGAGATAGAGAGAGAGAGGGGGTGGGGGGGGGGGGGGTGCGGGTTTAAAAAAGCGCAGGAAATGTCGGGAGCCAAAGAAGCCGCATGTCGGCAGAGCGCTTACCGCGCCTCAAGCCATGACCATGGCTTTCCTGGTTTTCTGTCTCCTTTGGAAACTTTTTATTGTGGACTATAGGAGAATAGAACACGTAAAACAGGATAGGATAGACTGCAATGTAGCATGTGTATGTATATATATATATATATGTATCTGGGAAGTTCTATTGTGGGATGTAGAACAATATAGTTGCCACCAAATCGAATAGACTACAATATGGCATCACATGTACAAACATCGATACAGTGGAAATCGTTTTGTCTGGTGTAGCTAAATTGGGCGTTAGGGAAGCAAAGGCGTGAAAACAGATGTATAGCAGACCGTTGGCCTCTGCCAGTGACACATGCAAGGTGTGTGGACTCATCGGCGTCGTTGTTTGCATGGTATGCCTCTTCTGCAGCTCTGACTCGAAAGAGAAAGAGAAGCTGTTCTTGGGACGAGGCCATGGCAGTCTCCAAAACGAGTGATCCCACTATTCTATAGACCTTGGCGAACAACAGCTTGCATATAGGTGCACCCCAGCAGACTCCTAACGTCTACAAGCCCCCGCATGGCCTGGCAATCTGAGATTGCCAAATGCATATGAACTTTCTGGATGGTTGGTATGATATTCTCCGAAATTTTATCCCGTGGACAGGAACGAGCGGGGGAGGTCGACAAATTGAGTTCGGTCGTCTCGGACCTGACTCGCAAAGAGTTGCTTAGTTCTCCAATACCCGGCCGCAAGCTTTGTTGGCTTTTCATCGTTTACTACTATGTTGAAAGTTAGGCGCTAGTTTCCCTAAGTTATTCGGGGAACAAGGTTGGCATCGGCTCGGACGATGAGGTGGTATTTCACTGACAGGCTGGTATGAGCAGATGCGTAGCCACCAAGAGCTCATCGCAGACAGCAAAGGAAGAAACAGAGGGCAGGGGTTTAAGGTTTAGGGTTTAGACCTAGACCCTGAATCACGGTCCTCTGGCCCTCTTGATCGGCCTCCTCTGAGTCAGGGGCATGAGGTCCACTGAACGGATCTCGGAACCCAACGGCAAAACCGCCATGCTCTGGGTATGAGAACTTCCTAGAGACGAACACAGCTCGACCCTAGACGGAAAAGGGGGCATAGGCTTTGATGAGGTTTGTTTCTTTGTTGGCCGAAGACGAAGAAGCTCTTGAAGCTACTCCTGGCACGAGCACATATGTAAGTCCGAAGCCCGACTGACTTTCAAAGCCCCAGAAGACTCTCAGTCATTTATTTTTTCAACATGCACATCCTCAATCCAATGTTGTGAGGATCCAAAGAGTTGGCACTTTCCCCTCAAACCTTGACTCCAAAGTCAAGTTTCTCCCGACACGGTAGATTTGTTGGAGCCATTCACTCTCCATAAGGATGCCTGAATCACGGCTTAGCATACAATCTCCGCTGGGGCACTAGTTTTGGCAGCGAATACCTGTGGTTCCTGCTACGTCCGAGTTGTGAGCGTCGAAATCATCACTGCTACCGAAACCCGACATAGGTTGATCATAGGAGGGCAAAAGGGGTTTAAGCCTATGGGGGTTTAGTAGGGATGAGAGCTCCCATAATAGGGTTCATATTAAGGAATCCCTACCCCAAGAATCTTAAACCCCCAGCATACGGGGTTTTTGAAAAAGAAGGAAACCTCAATAGGAGGTCCGAAACTGAGTAAAAATGCTCATTACATATGGGCGGTAGACTCAACTTTTCAACTGTTGGGGGTTCTTATAAGGTAGCCGATTCTGAAAGTTTCAACTTGAATCTCCTTGGGTTTTGGGCCAGTGAGATTATGAGGACGGGACCCTGAGTTTGGGAAGCCCCAAATGTGGCTGAACAGTCACAAGCTGAACCCACGAATCTCAAGAGGATGTCTCACCCCGGGTAGTCCGATTGTGAGCGCAGAGGCCAACACTTCCATAACGAGCTGGAGAGCTTCAACCCCTGAACCCCGAAAGCTACAAAGCACGGATTCCGAAAGACAACCTTGAAACGAAGCTCTAAAAAAGTGCAACCCGCACAACCCTAAACCCCAGGAGTCCTAGTCCCGATGAATACCAAACACTGGAAACACAACGAAACATGTTGAAAGTCTGAGACCCTATAGACCTTCAACGCGGTGAATCCTTCATGAATCCAAAATCCTGTAAGCCCTACAAATCCTAAGCGCTTGGGGTATGTTGTACTAAGACTTTGTAGAGGCAAAAAAGGGCCTAGTCTTAGCAAGTATTCAATCCTTCTTAGTCCGGGTAAGCCCTAAACCCGAGACCCGACATCCACAATCCTAGGGTACACTCTAGTACACTATAGGACAATAAAGTAGAATCTAGTATAATGTAGTATAAAATAGTATGATGTAGTATAATATAGTATAATGTATATAGTACAATATGACTCTGCAGGAGAGTCTTCCGCGAGTCCTGGGCTCCGGACCTCGCCGCAAGGATCTCAGCGGCTCAGGTGTGGGATTTGGGGTGAAAATTTCGGGCTCTCGTACTTTCTGTCAGGGTGGTACAGGGTTTCTCACAGGGAAATATGTCATGGCTTCTCATGGCTTGTTGTATGGATGCCATGAGCTTCTTCGAAGGTCGGGGGCTTTGAGGGTTGAGGATTCAGGCCTTCGGATGTCGGTTCCGGGATGTAGTCAAAAAAACAGTTTCAGGCAAGACCATTCCCTTCTTTAGTATGGCTCTAGAGAAGGATGCGACAGAACCTGTCTTGTACCCTTACACCTTAAATACGTTCTTTAAGGCTCCAAGAATGTTTAGAGGAGCCAGATTCTTCGTACCAAGTCCCGATATGGACACCTTCATCCTGGGAAGTAGGGTACGGCTGGCAAGTGATCAAGTCTGAAGCTTGGGGACCATAGGATGCAAGGCTTTGCGGTTGTTGTATGCGTTAACAAGTTTGTTGGTGGCTTCTGGAATCGAACCCTCGTGCAGTGTCCTTACTGCAGTACGGGGGTTTTAAGGAGCTGGCACCTATGTTTATGCTTGGTGACAAAACATCTCGAATTCTAAGCTGCCTCGAAGTTCAAGCCTACACCTACAATTATGGCCACCGTGCTGACGTATTCATGCACACGTCTGCGGGCAAATGCAGACATGCACTTTCTATGCGTTTAAACACTTCCGTGGCTCGGAAGGCACTTAGGTCTTGCACTGCTTCGTGCGTGCTGCAGTTGAGAGGAAAACCCTTGATTCGTTGCTGAAGGTCACGAAAGATGGGTAAGCAACGACGCGCTTGTGTAGGATCGCCACTGGAAACCATTGAAAGTTTAGGATGTACTGCTTGGAGCTGGGGAGGGGAACATGTGCATTCGTATGGCCGTGGTCTGCATGCAAAGAAGTCTAGTCGAGAACGACCTCCCATGCAAGCATGCTTGTCCCCACGCTCCGCTCCGATCAAAGGCTTGTTTGGAAATTCTTGCAAAGATTCGCGCACGGCCTCCTGCCGTTGCAACACGATCCAAAACCAGATCCCAAGTCAGTTCTGACTGCCTGACTCAAGACCTGCAGTGACACTGTTTCTTGCTTGGTAGCCATAAGCAGCATTTGCTGCAGAAGCATTGTACGCATCACCATTGTGCACGTGGTCCGCCTCTTCCCCGCCTGAAACATAAAGGCAATCCTGGCTTGCCACCATCGCCATGTGATCCCTCATGTTTCTGTTGGGTTGTCTGATGAATACTCTTGCCCGCAGTGGCGGTCACAATTTGTATTTCAACATCATGTGACAACCTAGGTAGCAATCTGTTCCCACATGTCGGCACAGCAATACAGACTCACAACCAATCGCCAATGTTGTCGATAGGATTCTTGATCATAGCTATAGCATGGTATACCCCGAAGCCCTCTTCTGCCAAGGCCCCTGTGTGATGTTGTCAGCCGGAGCTCTGCGCTATAATTACACTTCAGAATGAGGCCTTAGACGTTGCGGCGGAGCGCGGCGACGTTGCTGCGGCTGAGGCTGAGACGGGGTTTGGGGTCTCGGGTCTCGGGCTCCTCGAAACCCAGACCCCCGAGAAGTCCGCTAGTTCCTTTCGGGCTAAGAGTTCAATCTTGCGGCTGGGGTCCAGGATGGTTTAGGGCTTCAAGTCATGTCATAGCTGATTATTATACAAATACTTCGACAGAATACTCTGAAGTTTCAAAGCACCTCTTGTAGGTGAGGGGTCCTTCAGGTGTAAGGACTTAGAACTCTGCCCTTTCGAATGGCAGTATCAGGATTGGAAGCTTTGGGTGTTGTCGCTGGGATTTCGAGCTCTTAGGGTTTTAAGTTTGAGGTGGGTTCAATGGTTTTGGGTTTTGGGCTCGTGGTTAGGGCGCTTGTTTTTGGAACATGTGCACTTTGTTGTGTTTTTCGACGACTAAAAGTGTGGCTTTATCCTGGCCCATGGGGTGCTTAACCTGGCTCCCTCCCAACCTATGGGCCAGGGTTCAAGTTTGGGGGTTTAGAGTTAATACTCCCGGCCTACGGTGTACGTAGGACTTCGGTCTCCGAGGCGTGAGGTGGGAAAGGAAGTCGGGGAATTGTGGTATGCTTTAGACATCGCAGCTAGCAGCTAGCACCCTGCACTATCCATAGAGCCTGAACAAGCAGCCATCCCAGAGCCCAGAACCCTCGCTGCCAACAGTTTCAAACCCCGGATATCTAATTGGAACTCTGCTTTTGCCTTCGGTTCTGCATCCCGAGAGCTTCCAGGGGTTTGTCGGAGACGGATGTGCTGTGGAGAACTGGGGACCTTATGCCAGAGCACCAACACAACCTACTCGGCGGGCAGCAGAGCGGCAAGGTTCTCGGAGGTTGAGAAACCGATACTCACGTACCTTACCGTCACATTTTCTCGCCTTGAAAATCACGTTTTAAGCCTGCAAACTTCTGCAAGGCTTTGTATGGCAAGCTCGAGCAGGTCCAGGCTTGGGCGTTGTACGACATTGCAAGCAGTGGTACTGAATTCTCTGATTGTAAGCACTGTATTACTGAAATTTCTAGCTGCATAGTGCATTTATGTCATGATACGCCAACTGGGATTTCGGCACAGGTGTGGCAATGCCGGGTGTTTACCAGTTGTGTGTGTGTGTGTGTCTCTGTGTGTGGGTGTGTCGGTGTAGGTGTAGGTGTGTATGTCTGTATGTAATTACGTATGTATACACACGTGGTTGTAAAAGTCTATGCTGTAACATGCAGTCGTGCTGAAGCACTTTTCCATATGAACTAAACTTGTGTATATGAAAGTGTGTGTGTATATATATATATATATATATTTATATTTATATATATATGCAGATACGTGTACTACTGTTTTCTGTGTGTTCACCAAGCTTTGCATTTTAACAGGCAAACATGCTTGGTCTGTGGTGCTTCGAAAGGAGCAAGCTCTACTTCCCACTGCCAGGTTAAACCACATGTTCGCCGCATGTTCGCAAGGGACCCAGCTGCTGCATCGAGAGAAGCTCCCGCGTTCAAAACTACTGTGGTGGCGTAGCTTGGGGAGAACGGGCCATTGTGAGCAGAGCTTCAGGTGAGGACACTTTCAGCGTTTCGGGTTCATAGCGGGATCACTGCCTTTTCTGGTTGGAGTTGAGGCCCTGCCTAGTTGCTTGCGGCGCAGACATATGCAACGCTTCAGCTTGGTACCTAGTAGATGCACCCCGAACTCTCTGTAGCTGCATCTATGTGCGCGAATTCCACTGCCCGAGCCTTGCAGATGACTTAGGGACTTAGGGTTATTGCCCTGCCTCAAACACTACGATCCTCGTCCGAAAGCCAAGGCGTTCTCGCCCTGAGCCGCCCAAGCCTGATGACTAGTATAGGGGCCTGAATACATGCCAATACTACATCTTACGGGACTCCCGGTATGCAACCCACAACAGATTCCAATAAGTAGTCACTTGCAGCATATAAGGGAAAACACCTGTGGAAACTCAAAATATACAGACCGACTTGCTGAGAGAGAGGGCCTTCAACATTCTTGTACATATGTCTGTATGTATGCCTGCATGCATGCATGTGTATACATGCGTAAATAAAGAAACATGCATTGGCAGACATATGTACGCAGATATGCGGGTGTATATATATATATATATATATATATGTACATATATAATATATATATATACACACACACACACACATTCCGTTGTAGGGTTCCCCAGCCCGTGTACACCCAGAAGCCTAGAAAACCCTTAAACTGCAACCCCGAGACCATAAGTCCTTGCTGGGTAGGAGGAAAACACCCCGAAACCATAACCCTTACTTAAGCCCTGAAGCCGCGCAAGGTCAACACGGTTATAAAGGCCTGTGCCAACTGCGGAGATCTTCAATCAGCAGAGCACTGGTTCGGAAGGCGGCCCGGTTTGGGGGGGGGGGGGGGCCAGGGTTCAGGATTTACGCTTTCGGGGGTTCAAAAGTTTAGGCTTTAGGATTTTTAGGTTTGGGGATCGGGTGCAGATGCCTGCAAAGTAGTGTACAACTATGCCCAGTCAGCATTTACTACTTGAATCGCTTTGTGGTCCCATGGAACTTTAACTTAGTGCACCGACCCCTATCATTTGGGCCCCTGTATTCAACCAGTTTGGCTCTTGTGCAGGGGCTGAATGTTTAGGTTAGGACTGAGGTTTTGGATTCTGAGTTCCGAGTTTGTTGCTGCAGGTTTGCGCAAGTACTTGGTGTGCTTGAAGAGACAGTGTTCTATCCTCTCTGTTCTAAACCAGCCTTTGGCATACAACATGTGCTAGGATGTGGGTTTTCGATAGTCAGGCAAATGCCAAATGCAAAGGCAGCTACAACAATGCCCACAGACACCGAATGCGGAAGGACCGCTCTTGCGAATGCCAGGAATGATTGCCAGGAATGGGTCCTCCCGGCCTCATGGAGCTTTGCATCAGGTCAATATTGTCAAGCGGTGTGGTCTTGTTCGGTGGGTGCTGCGATGAACACCAGACGAATAATGAGTCGATGGTCGCGCACAAGATCTGAAAATGAGCTCTGCTGATTTGGGAGTTTCCGAAAATTAGGGTTACCTTAATTTGTGGTCCTTATAATAAGGATCCTATTATTTACAGTAAGGTACTATATTTGGGTCCCCTGCTTTGGGCAATTCTCATTTATCGCTAGGTCACAAGGCCTTCAAGCCTTGCGCCCCTGCAGCCCTGGCCTCCTGCATCCTTGTCTTCACCATGCGGACCATGCTCTATCCGCACACCTGCAGTCATCGCCGCCGCCACCCCCACCACCTGTCAGCAACACTTCCATCGCCTTCATTAATAGTAATAGTAGTAGCATCATCACCGTAGTTATTACGCCGTATTTGCTGCCGCTATCGCCGTGGGATGAGAACTTGGGATCATGCCCTCCGTTGTAACAAACCCTGAACACAGTTTAATTTAGTCAGCATTGGTGCTTGCTCGTTTCAATGCAGGCTGCAGTCCCTGGGTATCGCAGCCAACTGCGGAGGTGCCATCAGCTGAAGCGGAGCGTTGTACTTGGCAAGTCAGTATCCCAGATTGCCCAAAGCGACTTATAGGCTTTTGGGTATACTCTTGAAATTTTGGTTTGTCTGGGACTAGTACCACAAGTCACAAGGGGCCTTTAGGTGAAATGTGCGTGACAGCTAGCACCATGACCGTTAGGAATCTGGAGTTTTAGGAGCCCTGGTTCTGAGAGTTCAGGGTTTAGGGTGAGGCTGAGCCTCAGCATCTCGCCACGAGTGCGATGTGCTTGGGGATTCTGGCCGGGCGAGCATTAATCAAGCCAGCGGAAAAGGGTGAGGCTGAGGGTCTAGGATTCCGGTCTCAGCTTCTTCAGTCTTGTTCGCACGCACTGATAACCCGGTATCTAGACAGAACGGCAGATTCTAAGTCTTGTGTGTATGCTTCGAGTCCTTACTGTGCTTTTAGCATCTCACATATTGTTTGTGTTATGGCCTCGATGTTGTTTTTCGCATTCCTGCAAAGTCATGGCTTGTGGTCTGAAGTAGCTTTGGCAAAAAGACTTGAAGAGTTTGCGACGTCCTTCGCCATGTTCACAGCTCTACTTGCCCCAATGACCCTATGACCTTGGAGGATGTTGCACAGAAGGTCGTTTGGGATTGCATTCGGGTCATAAGAGATCAGCTAGATCTTGTGTTTCGTGCTTGGCAGCTTTTGCTTGTACCTTGTCTGTTTACGAAGAGCTTGAGGGCAAGGTGGGCAAATACAGGGGCTAAATAATTACCAAGACAATTTTGGGGGTTCGTCATTATAGTTATCGTATAGTGGGCCCCAAGACCCTATTCTAATGATTAAGGCCCTCATATTAGTCGTCGACGGCTTCCTTGACAGGGCACGTGGGAGTTTCAACGGATAGGAACCCTGCCGGACACGGACGGTCGAAAAGCGGTTCCGTAAGATGGATGCGTAAATAGCTAAGCGACCCTTATTTTCAGAAGAAGCCCCTTATGGGAGTTTCCGGAAATAGGGGACCCTAATATGGTGCCCTAAATAGTAGGATCCTTATTATATACGGTACCCCGAATTTTCGGACACTCCCCTATGTTTCGAATGTCAGGATCACGTCAACTCTCCGAAATGTACCCTCAAACCCAAACGAGGGGATACGATGGCTCACTGGACTGAATTACTCCTCAGTAGTGTGGAACCCTGCAGTGCGACCTAGTCAGCAAAGCGGGTGCGACAAAAACATCCCAACTCGGAACGCCTCCGCTTCCGAGGCGTGGGCAAGCTTGCTGCTAAGCTGCATTGCATTTTACTTGTTGGTGTTTGTGGACCATGGTTTCAAGCATCCCGGGCCGCGAGGGACTTCTCCAGTCTCCTTAGGAATTGTGTCGACCTGAAGCGAGTAATGTCCCTTTGTGTTCCCTGATGTTTTTGCCCGGCCCCGTAACTCAAAACCATGCAACCGAATCATGTAAACGTACCCTAAGGCTTCAATCCGACTCCAGCACCCTCTTGTCCCGAAGCATAGGCCGAGGCTGCTGCCAAGGCTGGAGACTACGACCGGCACCTTGGCATGCTTGACAGTTCCCTTCTAGAGAGAGCCCGCTTTTTTGTCCCGAGCCCCAAATAGTCGTGTCGGGGAGTCGGTGTTAGAGTTTCAATAAATGGGCCACTCTAGTGTCGACAATGAACACAGGGCCCTCAATGAAAAGACTCATGAATGGTTGGCTTCTGCACGGAACTGCTGAACTAACGCACAAAGGCCCAAGATCCCGAGTGAAGCAGCCCCGTGTCAGACTGACCGCCGGGATCTCTTCATTACCTTCAGACGCTGTGCTGTAGCACGACGACGTCTTCTAACCAGAAGAAGCATCAACCCTCCATCCAACCCTTATGCCTTAGCCTGCGCCCGATTTGTTGTTTTGTTTTATTCCCCATATGATGATACTCCAAAATACCCACAACCCTACTGTATTCCGTTTATGGAGGTCCCCGCGCCCAGAACCCCGACCCCTGACCTTCGAGCCCAGGTGCCTCCACTGGGCCGAGGACGCGCACGGATTCAAAGCAAGACGTTGGTTTGACGACTGTGTCAGTTTAGGGAGTTTTGGGGAGTTTAGTTTGTCATAAAACACTACAAGTTTTAGGGAGTTTTGGCGGGGTTTAGCGTGTAGAGCATATCGGGTTTAGGGCAGTCAGGAGTACAAGCTCCTGGTTCAAGACAAAGGGGGGTTAGGCTTACGGGCTTGACCATGAAGGCCTGGGGTGTAGCAGCCGCATCTAGTGTGCAGCGAAATCGTTTCTGTGCATGCTAAGGGGTGGGGCAGGGCAGGAGGTTTCAGGTGTTGTGCAGCAAGGCCGGCATCTCAAACATCGCCATGGAGTGCCAACATGTTTATGTCGCCTGCAAGACGAAGATCATGACGGTGGTGATGGTGAACCTTATGGCGATGATGATCGTCATCATCACCATCATCGTCACGAAGGTGGTGGTGATTTGATGAACTGGTTTTGATCAGATGAAGCTGAAATAAATGCCAGGGTACCGACTTGATGGTCATTCAAAACGAAAATCAAAAGGAGATAAGAGAAGTCAGGATCGAAAGGCAACAAACTCGATGAGACTTTCGCTGACAAGGATGATGTTCATGTTGACGGGAGTGGTGGTGATTGATGGTGGCTGTCAGGATGATTCTGGTGGGTCGTCGGACCAGAGAGGTTAGTTTTGATGCAACAGTGCCGAAGACCATTACATCCTTAAAATGACAACTGTAGAGCCCTACCAGGCCCTCATAAGTAAGATCCCTTGCGAAACCCTTGGCAGCAACCCTACCCAGCGAGTGCCCTTCAGAAGTGCAAGTACCCTTGTAGTACTTTGTCGAAACCTTGTATAGAACCTTTTTAGTGCGCATACAGAGCTTCTTGGAACCGGCAAGTTCCCTACAGGAGTGCAAGAAGCTCTGCCAGGGCGATGGGTGCCTGAGTGGCAGTCTCAAGGTTCACGGCTTCAGGGTTTAGGACTTGAGAGTTTTGAGGATTCCGGGTTGCAGGGATAAGAATGTCGTGTGTTTTGTTTTTGAGGGGAGGTTCAGGGTTTCTTCGGGCTTAGGGCTTAGAGACAGTCCGACAGCTTGGAATTTACCCGCGCGACAATTCGACAACTTACCGCGGCTGCGATGCCGATGGCTCCTGTGCCTTGCTTTATCCAGGTGGATACGGATCTGCATGGATGCTGCTGCGAAGAGTGGTCGTGTGGACGCTATCGACCGCTTCTCGGCACACGTAAATTCCAATACCCATGAGATCCCAAGCCCCCGTTGTCACCATAGCCGTGAAGATTCTGGGGCGTTCTTTTGCCACATCCTGCTTAGTGCTTGCTGTTTACTCTTAGAGGGCTTGCAGCGGGGATTTTGGTGAGTGTGGAAAGGGCTCTTGAGCACGATACTTGGTAAGCATAGTTTCTATGAGTTGTTGCAGGGGTTCGAGCAAGACAGTACTTCAACGAGGGCTGTGCGCAGCTGAGAAGGTTTCTGGTTCATGGTGTTGTGAAACGATGATATTTGCAATTGCTTAACACTTTGGTTCTGAAGCGTGCGCACGTACCTAGTGATGCATGGCACCTATATTACAGTTCAGGCAGCTAATCCAGCGGCGAGCATGTCACAAATTTCTATTCACAAAACATGCACTGCCACCAGCACCTCGACACCCATTGATGCAGTTGCCTCTACCACGAAGGCTATTGCTTCTAAAGCACTGCCACCACCTTCGGAATCAAGATTGCTCAAGAAGCCGATGGTAAACTCGTAGAACTCAACGAAACTGATCTCAGGCCTGCGTGCAGAATTTGATGCAAGTGGCGAAGAGACGCTCATCGGCAGTGCTCCCACTAGCGAAACAGTCCCTTACACCCCTGGCCTTGGGAACGTGCAACGCGGCGGTTATTTTAGCCGTGGTTCCAATTTCTGGTGCACTTCCGTGCCAACAACTTGGAGAAGGATATGCCGTGCAGAGCCGAAGCAAAGAGATGCGTGGATTTGGTCCAAGTCTGAGTACATTTGCAGTTTGTCCACTGGCCTTCAAGAGGCAAACCCAACAGCCCCAATCCAAGAGTTGGTCTGGTGGAACCTTTGTTCTTTCTGACAGCAGCTCAGTGGGTAAACCTACCTGTTGAACGGGTTTAACGCAAGCTCGCCGTACCTACAACTGCCAGGCTTGTCCGAGAGCGCGTGTTGAAAATCCAAAAGCCGAGCCTTCTTGGAACCACAGCAGTCGAGGCTAGATCTTCCTGCATTTGGCGCCATGCTTGATGCTGCTGCCAAGGTCTTTGGCAGGAAGGGGAGAGGGGGGGACTCTTAACATCACGGAAAGCTTGATGCAGGGTTCCCAAAATATCTGGATGCTGCCATTCAAGTCCCCTGTCCAGCAAGGTCTGAGGCTTAGGGCCAGATGTCAAGCCGCGAGCTGGATCCATTGCAGAGGGCTGGTCGACCGAAGTCGTCGCCTCTGCCGTCACAGTCTCGACATCATAGTGTCATCTTCAGTGGAAGAAGAATTGGCTGAAGCCGTCATTCCTGCATATCAGCTTATGCACGCGGGGTGTGTGCCATCCTCGTGTACGCCCTTTGACTGGTGGTTGTTCACCCATATCACCCTCTCCCGACCCTATCGTCTTCATCACGCAACTCGCCCACGCATCCTTGATTTATCTTGCTCGTACTTGGTAACGGAAGAACCGGAAACCCGCTCTTGGCAGGGTCTCGAACAGTCCCTCTATTTCATTTCCAGGCAGGTGATATTGAGGCGGCGCTGAATTTGCTTGAGGAGATGGACGCTGCGACACTCGGTGTGTTTGAGTATTGCAGATTGCATCGGGAGATATGCGTTTGGGGGATTTCCAAACCGGAACTCCGGAAAAATCCGAGACTGCACAGCACAGCTCCTCGGAGACGCATCTCCCCAGATTCGGCGTGTGCTTCGAAGCCTGGAATGCTGTATGAACCAAGCGTCCACGCAGTTTATGCATGCTCATGCTGCATGCGCAAGCTGTTATGTTGTTTGGAAGCCCAAACACGGAGAGTCCCAAGGTCGGCCGTCGGGATGCATCGGTAGAGAGTTTAGATGGAGTAGCGTTTCCGGTTCCATTGTAAGAGTTTTGGATAGTTTCAGACCTGTGCCACTTTGCAACATGGCTTTCCGAGCAACTTGTATTCGCTGTTCCTCCTGGCCCTGGAATCCGGCTCTGCGCCTTACCGTCGCCGTTTGACTGTAGCGTGTTGCAAAGGAAAGGCATGGGCAACAGAAAAGAGGTTGGCTGGGGCTTCCTCCAAGGTAAAAGTCCTCATGCCTGGAGCCTGATGAGGGATTGATTGCTTCAGTCAGCGAATCACAAGTCGCAAACCAGGAACCTGGCGCCAGATCTCCTTAGCTTCACAGCGGCGCTGGAGGCGCTGTGTAGAGCATATGGATGGTGGCTGACAGGTCCTGTTCAAGCACAGAGCTGCATACACCAGACCTTTACTGAAACTTAAGTGTCCAGTGGATAGCCTGCAACCTTTCGTGGACAAGTAAGGGAAGCTGTGATGAGTTCTCGATGTGGAGGCCGTACATCAGATGCCTGGTTTTGTGTGCGAGAGTGTGTGTCGAAATAAGGTACCAGCTGAAGTCTGGGACCCGGGGAGTTAAGATTTGGTTTTCGTTTCGAGCTGAGACTCAGTAGCAAATGCCGGCTTGCGTCAGTTAAAGGTTCAGACGGTTCAGGTGAAGTCAACGGTCAGAATTTTGAAGGCTCACATGTTTCTTTTGCTCGTAGCCTTTGTAATTCCCTGACGACAGCACTTGCTTTCCACGTGCGCTCATGCCTGCATCGCACGGGCCGAAAGAGTCCAAGAATCCGGGCCAGGCCTTCGCCAAGGCTGGCGACATGGTGGGTGCCCGGGGCATCTTCTCTCGCGGCCCTGCCGAATTCATCGCTCAGGGCCAATGAAGGACCCTGGCTTGCGACCTCGCGATGTTGATGCGCATAATAAATTTCGAGCATACCGTACACTGTAGCACGGCGATGGCACTGACACGCAGATGCTAATCGCTGTAGCGAGAAGCGGCTACAACCAAAAACGACTACTCTGTTCATGAATCGACAGGATCGTTGCATCAAATGTGCGTGGCAGACCCATGCGACAAGCATGGAGATTTTCGCTGGAGCGCAACCTCGTCTCGGGCATTGCAGGCCTCGTTTCACAGCCAAACAGGTCAGCGTGGAACACCGGCACCACGGAATGCACACCTTGGCTGGGTCCGACATCAAGCAAAAGTGCTCTTCTCGCTTCGGGCATTGCAACAGATGCCTTCACACAGCCCCGAACGCTGAAGAACCCTAAACCCGAAGCTGTGAATCCTAAGAAAATTTAAGAGCTTTCACATTTTCGGAGTGCCAACCCCCCCCCCCCCCCAATCGTCCCAAGCTGTAGGGGTGTCATTGCCGAGGTGGCGAGCGCGACAAGGACAGTTAATACGCATCGCCGTCTTCATAACCAGATGAAGAGCATCACCACTTGCAAAACCGGTCATGTGTCGCAGCAGCAATCGGGAAAACCATCATGAAATGTAACTTGCTCAACCGCAGCCGCCGCAGCGGCAGCGCACCGCCGGGATGGAAGCGGTCCTGCGGCAGCAATACCGACATGAACTGGCAACAAGAGTGACCCAACAGCGCCGGACAAAGATTGGTTGATGGATTGTTGCAGAAGTACAGCAATGCAGGAGAACGGCTGAAGAAAAAGGACCACATCAGCCTTAAAGATGGTGCTTCCTTTGTCGGCCACCCTTATGCCGCGCCCCCTTGAATCCGAGATAGACAACAAGTCTTGGTCCCCAGGCCTGAGCATGCAAGGATGTCCCAGTTCCTCGACCACAAAGGTCTGACAAGTGCGGGCCTTGTCCCGGACATTGTGGTTTTCGGCGCGATGATCTCCGCCTATGCCCCTCGAGCCTGCATGTAACACCTGGCACGGAAGCTTGCAAGTGGGGGCTTCAGACAATAATCGAGAAGTTTTGCGATTTCGTGTCTGTATTGGAGACCGTCATTTTCTGAAATTCCCATTCAGGAAGCTTAGCATGACCTAGCGGTTTAGGATTTCGGGTTTAGGAGTTACAGTAGCTAAAGTGATTCCACATGCTGTTTCCGACTCGGGTCAAGAGCATCTTGGAACGGCTGTCCAGGGATATCTACAATCCGCTCACCGCCGGAAGTGTGAACATGCGTTTGCATCGTCCTTGGGGTTATCACTGTCACTGTCATCAGCACATTTTGCCTTTGCAGCCTCTGAAATGTTCTTGTCGACTTAAAGCAACTTTCGGAAGTCTTGTGCACCTCTCGCCATTCGTGGCGCTGAACTGTTCTCGCCCTGGATTCTTACGGTTGCTGCTGTTGTTCCTTCAGACAGCTTCAGCCACTAGGCGCATGGGACAGCCGAGGCTAGGTTGGGCGACATGGACGCTGCCGCTACTGGACTGAAGGGTGGCAGCTTGGGGGCTCAATCCTGAATCACGCATGGTCATATTATGGCCAGCTCCACTCCCCCGCTCACACCAAGCTCGGACCCAACGCAAAATCATGTCGCAAACCTTGAGCTCTTGATTTGGGTGCGCTCTTGACCCAGCAACCCTTGTCCTGAGTCTCTCACGTTTTCAATCCAGGAAGATTGGCTGCGACAAGCAGTCGACGCCGACCTGTCTCCAAATCTGCTCATGTACAATGCGATCATCAATGGCCATGCCAACAACGGCGGCTCGTTTTCAGAAAAACCTAAGCTTTCTCGGTGGGCCACTAGCCTACATTTTCTAAACTTCAGAGCCCGTAAACCCCCCTCAAGCTCGAGACATACTATGGGGGCCTAAATGATTACCTATACTATTTTTTTTTTTTTTTTTGGGGGGGGGGGGTCCTTATCATAGTTGAAGTATAATGGGCCCCCAAACCCTATTCTAATTATGAAGGCCCCTGTATTACGTCGTCGCTTGCTGGGGCTTTTTGGTTCTGGAGTTCTGCAGCTTTGCTTTTGGGGACTCGCCATGATTGAAAGCAATCCAGCAAAGAAAGCCCAGAAGCCCGATACCCCTTGACGAAGGAATCTTCCTTGAACTATATTCTGCGTCGTAGTGCAGTTTAAGGTATGTGTCTTGATCAAGCGACGTTGGGCTTCTCTGAGTAGGCCAACTGCCTCAGGATGCTGACTTTCAGACATTTATGTTGGAGCGCACTTTCCTAGAACTCATGCGCGGACAGGCTTTGTCTTCAATGTCCCTACGAACCGTCGAAATCACCAACCTCCATGTCTTCGGGTTGAGACGTTGGGACCCCGACCCTTGCAGGCAGGGTTGCCCTCGCCATGCTGATGGGTTTCAGATTCTGTAGGCTGGGGTACTACGCTTCATCCCGCCTTGATTCCAGCAGTCTCTGACGCTTGCTCTAGGTCACCTGCAAAAGGCAGAAGGCGCACTTTGCTGCCTTGTCCCCTGTCAGTGTCACGCAGTCAGATGCTAGGCTGCCGGTTCCTGTTTCAGGGGAGGGGCGGTTGTTCGTCCTCCTTCCACGTTACGACGTTCTGGTCTGACTCTGTGGAGATCTCTTGGGGCTCTGTCGCCTTGATTGCTATTCTTCGGGGCAATACGTCAGTTTTGAAACGCAGAGGCCGCCGGCGACGACGCCGTCGGCGCCAACGACCACAGCAACAGCAACAACATCATTAGCTGTAGCAACAGCAACAGCAGAAACAGCAACAACAACAACCAGGACTGAAAGAATGACAGCACAGCAGGGCGCAAGCCACCGCAGCTCCAGTCTTGAGGCCGAGAGTTCCCCAAGAGCCCTGGAGTCGGTCTATGCCCCCGAAGCTGCGGATACTCCTCATATACTAGTAATTAATAATAATGGGAAGAATGAGCTGATGATAATTACATTCATCATAATACCAATGACAACCTCAATCGTAATAATAAAAGGAGCAATCATCATGGGAGAACTAGCAATTATATAAGCAAAACAGTAATAAGGTTGGGAATTCGAAGCTCGGACCGTTGCGGCAGGAGTGCAAACGGCAGTGGATTACTTCGAACAAGCATAACTACTCATAGTGATGGTGATGACGAGGGTCACAAAACCATGATCATCACCATCATGACCCGCACTAGAGATGCCCGGTACCCGAAAACAACTCCTAGACGAGCCCCTTGTTCTTGTTGCCTGCTATCGTTCAGGGCTCCTCCAAGAGGTGATGGCGAAGGGTTTGGTGCCCGATGCTGCCTCTGGGGCTTAAATATAGGGACCATAATTCGTGACCTCCCTCATTATAATCCTAACTGTTGCCTACTGTGCCTCAAAGCCCTGTTCTGATTTTCTAGGCCACGAAGCCTGCGGCTGGTCGGGTTTTAGGATCCCATGCCTTTGCAAGGTGTGGTTCTGGGATTGTGCCGATGTGTAAGGTCGGTGTCAGGTGTTTCGGGCTCAAGAACTTAGGATTGCTTTGGAGGCCCCAAGGGCGCAGGAACACAAACGAAGGGAAACCCCGAAGCACATGTTGCTTTGGGTTCCTTAGTCTAGGTATACTGTAATGGGCTTCAATCCCAGCTATTCTAATCATGAAGGCCCCTACATTCGGCTGCTTCGCGCAAACCTGAATCCTAACAACCTCCCGAGGTGTGGCGGCCGGTTTAGGGTCCTTTACATAGGCTTTTGATTAGCACGACTCAGGATGTAAGATTCAGAGTTTGGGGGATCTGGGGGGATTCGGATTCAGTTGATGTTTAGGGTTTCCAGCTGTCGTTCGAGGTAACTTACACTGGCTTCATCACAGCCCATGCCAGACGGGGAGATCCGGCCGCTTAGCGAGAATTCTGAGGGTTCGAGCACAGCACAACGCAGACCCGTGGTGAAAGAAGCACTCTTCAGTCAGGGACCTGAAGATTGGGATCCCTGTCGTACTAGTCACCCGTGCTGAGGGAGAGCGGGTTGCTCATCAGAAGTCTGTATTATGCAGGGTGTAAAGGCTTCAGAGGCATGACCACCAGCGTCCGGAGTTTGCTACTCGTCAAAGGTAGCCACTGAGCAGTCAGATTTCAACTAACGTCAAGATCCTCAACTCATTCCACCGTGCCCACCCATTGTCTGCAATTTTCTGGGTGAGCTTTGGGAATACGAAAGGACTCCACCATGAAGGCTTCAAGCTCGCGTTTAAACAACTTGAGGCGTGGTTCAGGAGATGTCAACGCGAGTTTCAGTAAAGTTTTCAACCCAAAGACACAGAAGAGTCAAAAGCCATGGTGTACCGACTTGGACTATCTGCCGGTGTATGTAGGCCGTGTCCATCCTAGATTCTTGTGGCACTTGCCTGCACCACTCCGGAGATGTGGCGAATGGTTTAAGGTCGGGTTTAGTCTTATCTTTGAAGCTCGAGGGACTTTTGTCCTGTTTGGTGTCCCCTTGTGCTCCTCATATAGGTATAGCATCATATACCCTGAAACCCTAGTCCCTGTGAAGGCCCTTCTGTTGTCTATTTCAGCTTGTTCTACCTTCTGCTTTGGAGCCTTTCATGCCACGAATCGCGTGAGGGAGAACCAGGAAGCAAAGCAACCAGGCAGTGGAAAGAGAGGGTGAGAGAAGAATGGGCCCTATACCCCTAACATATGTAGACACTAGATAGTAGGAGTCTTCTGTCTGTGGCATCATAGGGGCAGTAATGCACGTGTCTCCCTTTACAACCATATCGTGATATCCGCCGAAGCCCTAAGTTCTAATTGCCAACGCCCTGATATTACCGTCCGGCTTCGGATAACCTACATACTCTTCCCCGGGGCTCTTTGTAAGTTCAGACGCCCATATGGGTGTTTGGCAAAATTGTGGTCCCTTTTTGGGGTCTTTTATACAATACGGCACCTACTATTTAGGGTACCCAAAACGGAGCCATAATTTTGACAACTACCCATATCTTTCACAGCAAGGAGGCAGCAGAGCGTTGGTTCTTCGCGATGATGGAGAAGGGCTGCTGGGCTCTTCTGGAGGGACTGTGATCAGGGAATTCAGACTAAGATGGACTGATAAGGGTATAAAAGAGGGGAGATGGTAACCGATTCAAAAAGTATGATAGTGCATATTTTTTACAAGGGGTTTATATACTGCGATAAGGGTATATACGATAGCGGTGTTGTTCGGGGTGGGCATCTTCAAATGATGTGTACATAATGTACCTTATTAGTCTTGTCCTTGGGACATGGCTGTCCTTACTCAGTAGCCGCCCAGACCACTCAATGCCAAGGGGTCCGGCCTGATCGCTATGCTTATGCCACCTGGCCACGCAAAGAAAGGTCTAGTCGGGTTCAAGCTTGTGGGATTCAGAAATGATGTTGGGGAGTTCAGTCACGAGTGCACCGCCTGTGAGGGGAGTGGCGGTAAGTACCTGAGCGCTGCGAGCGGTTGCTTAGTCAACTTGCTTGTAGTGTACCAAGCTATAGAGGCCCGGCTGCAACAAACATATTAACAGAGAGGTCTGAAGTTCAGGTTTGAGCGAGTCAGGTTGATAGAGAGGTCTGAGTAGCCAGCAGCCATATCACCTTATAGCCCCCATCTTATACCTTAACATCCCCCCAAACCCTATTCTGATTATCAAGGCCCGTATATTCGCGACAGGGCCGGGAAGCATTATGGAAGCCTGTGCAACACTGGCCTATCCAGAAAGCCAAAGTTCTTTATTCTGCGTAGAAACATACGCGCATATAGACGTATACCAAAACATCTGCGCAGAAAACCACACACAAATACATATGCATGCATACATCCTGCCATACATACATGAACGGGTACATGCATTACATAAAGCTACATCACATTACAGTACATAACATACATACATACGTGTGTACGTACATACGTGCGTACATACATATCTATGTGTCTCCGTGTTTGCGTGTGTGTGTCTAGAGCACGCATTATCTGTATACTTACTCAAGGAATACGCCTTGTTGGAGAAGTCTTGGCCTTGCTGAGTACAGCAACAATGAGTCGGGTTCATTCCGAGAGTGCAGAGCAGCGCAGCTTGCAGCTGTGTACTTCGTATTGTAGATGGATTCCCATTTATAAGGAACCCCAGTTTTCAACACGGAGACTCTTGCAAAGCAGTTCAAACAAGGCAATACAGCACCTCAGACAGTCAGTGTGATGCTGGAATTACCGTATATTCTACCCCCCACCCAAACCCTACTCTAAGAATTAAGGACCCCACATTGCTCCCAATTTTGAAAACAAAAGAGCAAGTTTTCGCAGCAGTTGAAGGGCTTCGAGGGTTTAGGGGGCGGCAGTACCTACGTCTTGTTTTCAACGAAGAATAGGATTGAGGCTTGAGGGTTTGAGTTCTTGAGCACTTAGAACTCATGGAAACATGCAACAAAAGAGCCAAAGGTCCCTTAAGTGATTGTTCTACTTTATAACACCATACGGGGCTTTGTAAGGGGCTGAATATCGTGATGCAAGGTGCCATCGTGAATTGCAATCGCTGCACGCCGAAGAGCCCATTGTCTCTAAGGAAGCGCTCCTTAGTGCTTGGGCGAAGAAGGGCAACTTTCAGCGGGTGGAGGTGGGAGCTTGGGATTCGTAGTTCCGTTGTTTTAGGTTTCGCGGTTCGAGGGTCCAGACGTTCTAGTGATGTTTGATGACTTTTGGACATTCATAATGCGATATTGCATGCCGGTTCCTCCATCAGCAGGATGGGGTCGTGGAATGTCTGACTAGACTTGACAGGCGGGGACGTGGGATTCAGAGTTCGGTGTTTTAAGTCTTTGTTGAATCACCCAGTATGGAGGTCAGGACCAGGCACAGTACAGCCCACCCTATAGTTGTTTAGTAATTTGTGTTCAGGGCTTTGGGATTGTATTTTGCGCCCAACCCCGTTCCCATTTTGTGGAGGGCACCTGCTCTTTGCAGCGATTACTGACTTCTGAATTCCTGGCTGCCTATCTCGGCATCGACTTCCATGCAGTTGGTTTGAGATATTTCTCGGCTACCTGGATTTAGCGACAGTTCTCCACCTGCTGAAAACCGCATGAACTGCACAGACTCTACGTGCACGGAGGAGTTTCTGCAGCACATGACGGAGGCTCGCCGGCCCGAATGATGATCAAGCTCAAAGACGCTAGCGTTAAACGCTCTTGTCACCACGTTGCACTTGACGATTTGAACTCGGACCTGCAGGGGTCCTAGAAGATGCCTTACTACTGAAAGGCCGACAAGCTATTATAATGCGTCAGGAACCTATGTTAGTGGCAGGATGAGCGCTCTTCTTCTTGGAGCGTCGGTTTCCGGTGTTTTGAGACCAGCCGAGCAGTAGCAGGCTTGAAGGGGAGTTCAATGCCGCCATGCAGTGCGCAGGGTGCTGCGTCCAGATCCTGCTCTTGGGTGTAATTTGGGAGTTTTCGAAAATTAGGGGTACCTTATTTGGGGTCCTTATAATGCGGGTCCTACTTTCTAGGGCACCATATTAGGGTCTTCCATTTTCGGAAACTCCCATCTGCCGTCTCACACAAAGGTCTGAGGGTTTAGCAAGAGCATACGCCAACAGGCTAAATACACTTGCAGTGGAATCTACCCAACTATTCAGGCCAACCATTCCAAGACGAGTCTAAGATGGTCCATGCTTCCTCCCATATACATCTCCTAGCAGGATGCTTCGGCATTGGTTCTCAACATGCACAGCGCAAATACTCACGATGACCAGCTTGGTACATAGAGGACTGGCTTGTCCAGTGGCCTTCGTGGCTCATACTGTTCATCTGCATCGTATAGATTGATACTATTCTTTAGGGTTGCCTGCCATACTTCTAAAGTACACTACACCCTCAAATGCCATTCTTATTGTTAACCCTGTGTCACTCTGGAAGATGCGCCTTGAACCCTTCCATGCCTGCATGTGTGCGAGTGCCACAGTGAGTCGAAAGCAGCCGTAGAAAGTTGGAGCCAGAACGGGCAACCCACCTCTGCAAACGCAAGACTTGAGGGCTTGGGTGTTCGGCTTTCTTGAGCGATGACAGGCCAGTCCTCTTAGTCCTTGAGCTACATCGGGTGATACGAGGACTAAATCACAACTAAATGCGGGGCCTGAGTAATGAATGACACAAGGATTTGGGGTATGGTACAGTAGCGTGTGTCATTACATAAGCCCAAATAATAGCCTTCTAATTGTTAGTTCCCCTATATACGCGGGTAGCTGTTTGCATTGAAGGCCTCCATCCCGCCAAATGTCATCAGCTACACTTCTGCAATGGACGCCTGTGCAGCTTGTCGTGATCGGTGTTTTTGCTGTTCAGGGGCTGTTAAGGGTTAGGGGCGGGATATATGGGTTTAGGGTTCAGGAGCGTTTAAGGGGTAGGATTTCGGCGTTCAGGATCAGGGGTTGCAAAGGCAAGCGTATCTCGTTCAGGGGTCGTTGTTGCTTGTCTTCAGTCCTTGTTTCTGAATGCAGCTCTGAAATCCCAGGTTCGTTTCCTGGTCCCGTCTGCCTGGAGTTGAGGATTGAGGGTCCAAGCTCTGCGGAGCCAGTGTAGGGTGTCAAGCTTGAAGTGGCGGCAGATAAGTTCGAGGACAGTCTGTTGTGTGACCATGCCATGTGCATTGAAACCATTTTCTACACATAACCCAAAAGGCTCAGATCGGTTGCCTGCAGTACCATCAACCACACCTTGCATCCCAAGCCTCAAAGCCCGCCCCCTCAACTTAAGACTTAAGGTCAAGGCCAAGCTTCCTTCCAGAGCCGAAGTTTGGTTCCGACATCTACTCCAGCATCAAGGTGCGGCGGAGCATCCGGATAAGGACCCGTAGGAGGGAGGAGTTCAGGCCTGGCTTAAATTGTTCAGTTTTTCCATGGTTTGGGTTGCTGAGGTGCAGCTCAGGCCTTAAACCCACAGGCAAGATCTTGTGCAGGGCTACCAGGCCGTATCGGAGCAGGAAGCATTCGAAGACGACGACTACGACTGTGCCTACTGACACTGCTGCTACTACGATGATGACCCCGGCTAGTATTCTGATGCTACTCCTGCTTCGTCTTCTACTCCAAGTAGTGCTTCTGCTCATACCCCTACTCCTGGTACTGCTCCTGCTCCTGCTGCAGCTACTAGGACGCGTACGACTACCACTACTGCCACTGCTCCTGCTGCTGCTGCTCCTGCTGCTGCTGCCACTGCCGCTGTCACTGCCACTGCTACCGCTGCTACTACTACTATTGCTACAAGTACTTCCACTTCTGCTACTCAGCGGGAGCCAAAAAATTACTACTACTACTACTACTACTACTACTACTACTACTACTACTACTACTACTACTACTACTACTACTCCTGCTGCTGCTGCTGCTACTACTACTACTACTGATAATGACTTTGATACTAACAATAATCGTAATAACTGTAGTCACCATCACCCCAATGCGACGACGACGACGAAAATCTTCCACTGCTGCTGGTACTATAACCTACTGAGAGACGATAGCCTACTGAGAGGAGAGGCTGTGGTTGTCATGGCCGGGGTTGAAGGTTTATTCTTCTTCTGTGTAGCATGTTCAGGTGGAACTGCACGATGTTTTTTGCGTCAGGGGGGAGTCTTGAACTCGAGTCTGGGGCTGGGGTTTAGGGTTCAGGATACGAAAGGCCGCGATGCAAGGATCTGGCTAGCCCCCAAGCCCAGTTGCAAAAGGGTCAACGGCTCTCAAGTGAAGATGCGGGTAGTACAGCCGTCGACATAATTAGGTCAGGATATGGTACTCTTGAGGGTGCTTGGTAAAACTGGAAATTATCCACAGATTGAGACCCTGTGTGAAGGACAGCCCGTTTACTTCACGTACACGTTTCGGGCAAATTCCTTATGCCTTATGGTACCCTGACCCTTCAAGCTGGACCGTCCTCCGATTGCACGAAGCCTCACCATGACTCCTCGCAGGTAATAAGCTCAGTGCCATTCCGCAGCCTGCCTGCATGATTTGCGAATTCGGGTTTCAGTTTTTAGCATTCAGGGTTTAAGGTTTGAGAAAATAAACTACCAGGCGTCCTTGCAAGCAAGCCTGCAGCAAAAGCTTTGAGATGTTACGGGGCTTTGAAGCTCAGGGAAAGTCTAATACTGCTGATGGACAAAATCCTGCATGATCCATTATAAGGAATATGCCATAGTTCCCATGGTTTAGAGTCCTTAGATTCATGCAGAGTTTTATATCGTCAACCGTAGGACAGGTGCGCTGCACGAGACCTGGAAGGCGCTCGACTCAAGCATCTCTCTTCCTTGAGGTACTTGGAAGGGCAGAGGACTTAGTAAGTAGGTTATATGTAGAGCTATAAGTACCCTAAATGGAGTTACCCCAATTATAACCCTGCTTATAACCTACTTACAAAGTCCCCTGCCCCTCCAAGTAAGGCGCCAGTCTGCTACCAGGCCTTCATGCTGCCTACTGAAGGGTCTCTCGTTCGGTAGGAGCTGCCAAGAGTTTCGGTTTGTAGGAACTTCGCGCGGATCTCTGCAGAGCACGGAAGTTAGGACCTTCAGGGGATTGTACAAATCCTGATGCAAAAAGGAACCTCGCGCTGTCGATGCAACTTGCGCCCGCTCTCCGAGGTATAGCATACTCATCAACGGATATGCTTTACAAGGACCGGGCCTGGGTCAGAGATACTCAGACCCTCCCTTACCGCTCCAGAAAATCTGAGATCTACTTATCGGCATCTTGGCTACGGAGTTCTGGAGCTTTGACCGAGTAAATACCGCTCCTCCGGCATCTTGCCATACGCCGCACGCGGCTGAGACACCCCAGTTACAGGAGAGCGAACGCAATCCTGCACAGGAATGGGCAGACAGCCGAGATGCACTTGACATGTTCTGTGTAGCTTTGTCTGAGCCGTTTTGGGCCTGTCAAACGTTAGTGCCTCCACCGACATCATCAACGCTCTCTAGCTGCAAGGGGGCTCGAAATAGCTACCAAGAGTTTGCGCTAATTAATCCCCTTATAGTCCCCAAAATAACATGACCGGCTGACTGCAACTGACCACCAAACCCCGTCTTGTTATGTGGAGTCTCCCACTGAATCGGCTCTTTATGAGGAAACCCACAAGTTCCCGACCGCTAGACGCTGAACCTTAAATTTCCCTGAAGTCTGAACCTCATCGGTGCAGAAGTGGCCGACCCGCCCACTCGAAGCTGGGAGGATTTCGCAGGTCACTCGTTGAGATCTAATCAGGCAATAGAGGAGGCCAACAACTGTTTTCATGTGGCTTGCAACATCGAGTCGGTGGCCAGGAGATGTCGGCGCAGCAAAGAACCTCTTGCGCGAGATGGAAGAAAGGCTGATGCAAGCTGTCGTAGGGGTCGTCGTGGTAGTAGTCCTAGTCGTCGTGGAAGTGGTAGAAGTGGTAGAATTGGTGGTAGTGTAGAAGTAGTAGTAGTAGTAGTAGTAGTAGTAGTAGTAGTAGTAGTAGTAGTAGTAGTAGTAGTAGTAGCAGTAGTAGAAGTAGAAGTAGAAGTAGAAGTAGAAGTAGAAGTAGAAGTAGTAGTAGTAGTAGTAGTAGTAGTAGTAGTAGTAGCAGTAGTAGTAGAAGTAGAAGTAGAAATAGTAGTAGTAGTAGTAGTAGTAGTAGTAGTAGTAGTAGTAGTAGTAGTAGTAGTAGTAGTAGTAGTAGTAGTACTAGTACTAGTACTAGTAGTAGTAGTAGTAGTAGTAGTAGTAGTAGTACTAGTACTAGTACTAGTACTAGTACTAGTACTAGTACTAGTTGTTGTTGTTGTAGGCTGTTGTAGGTTGTTGTAGGTTGTTGTAGGTTGTTGTAGGTTGTTGTAGGTTGTTGTTGTTTTTGGTGTTGTGCTGTGTGTTGTTTGTTGTTTGCTTGCTTGCTTGATTGTTTGCATATGTGTTTGTTTGTTTTTTTTGTTTGTTTGGTTGGTTGTTTGTTGTGTGTTTTCTTGCTTGTGTTTTGTTTCTGGCCTGTATTTCTGAATGTTTGTTTGTTTGTGTCAGCGTGTTTGTTTGTGTGCTTGTTTGTTTGTCTGTCCGTCTCTGTGTCTGTTCGTCGGGCTGTCTGTCTGTCTGTCTGTCTGCTTTCTTGTTCGTGTGTCGGTGAGTCAGTGTTTGCATGGTTGTTTGTTTGCTGTTTGCGTGTGTGTTTGCTTGTTGTTAGTATGGTTGTTTGTGTGTTTGTTTGCTGGCTTGGTAGTGTGTTTGGTTGTTTGTTGTTTGTTTGTTTGTCTTTGTGGTTGGTTGTGTGTTTGTTTGTTTGGTTGTTTGTTGTTTGTTTGTTTTCCTTGCGTGGTTCCTTGTTTGTGCTTGGTTGTTTGTTTGTTGCTGTTGTTGTCGTTGTTGTGGCCGTTGTCGTTGCTCTTCGTGTTGTTGATGATGGTGGTATTGGTGTGTTGCTGGTGTGTGGTTGTTGTCGTTGTTGCTGCTGCTGTAAGTCTGGACGAGTGGGAGTGGGAGTGGCAGCGAAAGAAGTAGCAGTGGCAGCAGCAAATCGGTAGTGGTGGTCGTCGTCGTTGTGACACTGCAGCAGCATGAGGGGTAGGAGCTACAGTAAGTGCCAGCAGTGGCCCACTTCGCTATCCTACTCTTGCCACTGCCACTCAGCGACTGCGCGGTGATTTTAAGCAGAACAACGGCCGCTCGAGAGCACGGAAACCACAGCAAAAGCATCCCTAGCAAGACAGTGAGTAACGCGATGCGAGAATGTATCAGAAGCGGCACCAACGCCGCTGCAGCTGCTCCAGGCGGCTTTGTCCAGATTCGATCACCTACTCCTCGTTGGTGAACGTTGCTGGGAAGGCCCCGATGCTAAAAGATATATACTGCCAAACTCAAAAGTAGACCCTAAACTGTGAGAGCCATAAGATGTAGATTCGATGCCCGCATTGGTCTAGTTGCTCATAAGCAAAATTGGTTTGATACTCATTACCCACAAATAACAAAAAGCCGGGTCTGTTTGTCGGTCCTCTGTCCTAGTTGTGAAGCGTCAGTTTTGCATGCTAAGCTGTCATACAACACCGAAGTAAGGTCCTCAACTAGAAGCCAGGAAGTCGCCGTGAGGGTTGATTGTCTTTCCGAAGCCCGCAGCAGCAATCTCCATGATGATGGAGACCCGAAGAGCTAAATGATGGAATATACTTCAATACACAATATTACGCCGCGTACAGTTTGAGGACTAAGCCTGAATACAGGGGTACTGGGCTCGTACCCTCAACCTTAACCGTCGGAGACTTTCCATTCGAAGGATTCGGGGAGTTGAACTCACGGGTCGGAAGCCGGAAGTTGTCAGAAGGCTTTTCCTTAGGGGCAAAACCGCCAGCCCTAGGCAAAAAGCAACCCTAAACCCCACACAGCCTCCCTCAACTCATAGAAATTATACAACTTCTCGAAGTCTCTTGGCTCAAACACTCGGCCGAGATCTTCCTTTAAGGCCACCTTTCAAAACCTAAAGGCGGCCGCCCTTCATATCAGAAGATGCTTCCTGGCACGTTTGGGCTTAGGGCTTTGGGGTTAATGGCTTTCGGTTTTAGTTTTGGGACCCTTTTTTCTGTCCTCGCCTTGATGATCTGAAAATACGCATACAGGTAGCTACCCAGAGCTGGTTTTCGCAGGCCCTTAAATCCCAGCCCAGACGGCTTCTATGTACGCCCTGCTGCGAAGCCCAGTCGCTCTGAATCACAACCCAGGATGTCCATGTTCCGGCTGTTCCTCGCAGCATCTTTGCATCGATCCGTGGCGGAGTTCGTTCTCGATGTAGGCGCTCCACGCACGGGCACGCAACTGGGCGCCTGTCATTCTACTTGTTTTTGCACAACGGCTTTTCAAGTTTACAACGGGTTGTAAGGCTTGACGGCCTTAGTTTGCTCGCCCCTACTAGGCCCTACTATCACGCTCTGCAAGAAGCGAGGCGAATTCACTAATCCGGCCTCTACGTTTAGTGACTAAGTAAGTTAGGATAGGTAACCCTTCGGGTTACCAAATGGTTGTTGCTTCTCCGATACTTAACCTTCACGTTGGGGCTTCTTAGAACTTGAAGTCTCATTCTGAAAGTCCTGGGGCAGTGAGGCAAAGCATGTGGACAGCCATGAAGATGCTTGGCCTGAACACCTTGTGGCTAGGTGGCACTTGAATGTATCTAGTGTTTTATGAGTGCTTAGAGCCTTTTCCGGAGATACCTTTGCACGAATAGTCGCAGGGATGCCTAACTGACACAGCCGTGCAGTCTTTATACGACACAACCTATGATCCTACCGACCAATAGATAGAGGTATTTTTTGTTGTTCATGGGGGGCCCCTTTAAACAACGCAGGTGGAGCGGATACTATTCTAGCTTCCGCGTCCCCTTCTGCCAATACCTCATGGAGAAAGACGTCCCTTTTCCAGCAGAGCTGCTTCAGGGATTCGAAGGAGCCATGGACGAGCCGTTCCACCTCCTCTACGAGGAAGTTTTGCGCGCATACCCGGATGCAAAGTTTGTGTACACTCTTGCGGATCCCGAGACATGGTATGATAGCTACATCAACTTCTACGATCACCTCCCTCATGGGCATGCTAGTAGTACATGAAGCAACCTTTAGCTTTTTTTGGCTACTAGACTCCCACCTCATCCCGAAAGTCAACCTTTACTTCACGTGGAAAAATTGACAAGCAAGGTATTTTGGAACAGGTGACCGTCACGCTCCGCCGGTTATCCATGTCAAAGAGCCCATGAATCGCATGGTGGCGTTACAAAAGGCTAAGGACTCATGGGATACCAGAACGAATTCCTGGGGGGTTTAAACATGAGCAGTATGCGATGGCTTGAACCTACACCCCAACACCCTGAAGACCTAAACTCATAATCCGACGCTTTGACTGCCCTGCGCGCGCATGAGACTCGAAACATCTAAGCTTCAACCCCTACACCCCAATTAAAAGACTGACAATAACATTCATGAGAGTAATTAATGGGAGCAATAGCAGCAAGTGTGGCAACAGCGAAAAACAATGACAACCCTATTCCACATCTCTCCTTTGTCGGATGGTAAGACATCGCACAGACAGGCCGGACAGGATCCGCCGAAGAACCCCAATGACGTCGACAACATGGCCCCAGGGTTAGCGGCAGAATTTTGGGAATGCAACTCTGTCCATGACTGGGGCTGCCGTTTTGAGAATCTGGCGCCGCGACTGGAATTAAGGCTTCAGGGTCCAGGCGTCATACTACGATTAGTACCATTATTGTTATTGTTCTTTCAGTGTGCACGACTCGCGTAGTCAGCCTCGGCCCGGTCGCAGGTGAAGAGTAGTCAGGTCCGTTCTCTTCTACTAGTTCATTATCTGCTCTGTTGGTTGTGTTCTGTTGTATCTGTTTTTTGATCAACTAGCTTATGCTATACTTCACTACATCATGCTCAACTTTACTCTGCAAAACTGTTGCTGAATTGTCTGATACCGTGTTTGGTAGAAATGCGTTATACTAGCTTGTTTTACATTATGCCATGTGGTGTCACGTTTGACTGTTTCCATAAGTATAGTTCTATCAGAGCCAAGTACATTCTTTACCACGATCGGGTAGTATGTTTCAAAATGTTGTTTCGGCTTTATACCAACACTTGGTCATGTCGGTTGTATTGCATTGCGGTTATGGTATGTACTGTATGCTGTCAAGTTGTAGTATACCATACTCTGTGCCATTAGACGTCATCATAGTCTATGTTATGGCACTATATAAGAGTATTTTTATGATATCACACTTGCGTGAAATATTTCGAATTCGCACCTTATGTTATGCCCTATTATATCATTTTTGTTAATTTGCTCTTAGCTCGTACCATGTTGTTTTACGCCACATGAAAGCACAGTTCCGTTGATTTTGCTGAGTGAGTAGAATTCATATCAGCAGAGGTGTATCTGCTTGGTAACGGTCGAGCGCATTATGTATACATACTTCAAAATGTACTAATTTGTTTGTATTACAGTGTACTGCTATACTACATGTGATGTTTTTCATCTTTCATTAAGATATATTAGAGAGATCATATCATCATATCATTTTGTTGCTAACTACTAGCCCTAAGGCCTTCCGCACTGTTCCAGCTGAGTGTTCTTGAGGTTTTGTGGGTGTGCGGATAGTGCATGTCGTTTCCCACATCGGGACCTCAGTTCCAGTTCCTTAACCTAAACGCTAAACACTAGCCCACTCGGAGCACTGCGGAAACTCAGGACGATCGCAACGATCCAGAGGTCCGGCAGCGATGTTTGAAAGGATTTCAACAACACAAAGAGCCTGGGCTTTGGGTTACAATTTAGGGGTTAAGTTTTGAGGATTACGAGTTCAGGGTTTAGGGGTTGAGGGTTCGGGAAGGTGTTCAAGGGTTGATGGCTTAGGAGTTTGGCCATGGATCTGCCTTCTCAGTGCCGTGATACTAATCAACAGCTTTTTCAAGGGATCAATAAAAGGATATCATACGGGTGTTGCAGGGCCTCATGGTGTGTTTGACCTGGATATTGTCGGGTCGGTTAAGGTTCTTACAATGGCCCTATAAAGGCGTCTTCGTTCTCCGATGTACAACTTTTCACCTAGAAGTTAGTGCTACTCTCCATTTGAAGCTTTCTTTTCCTTGGGGGATTGGGTTTACAAAACTAAAAATAACAACAAGAATATTCTACACATGTTATTACGAATTAAGTATAACAATGACAATATGCATAATGAATAATAAACAGTACTTAGCACACCTTAGGGGACCTGGGGCAAGTAAGGAGAAGGTCTTCCGTACCATTCCCAAAGAGCGCCTCCTCGTCTTTAACCTCTCGGATGGCTGGACACCTTTGTGCGACTTCCTGGGCAAGCCCGTTCCAGATGAAGCATTCCCACGTGTGGACCGCTTCGAGTTGCTCCCAAAAGTGGCACCCACGACGGGCGTGTCCCTCGTGCAGCGTCATGCTGAACGCCTACGCCGCAAAGACGAGCTCTGACGTGGCAAGCTTCACTGATTACGGCTTGTTCAAAAGACTGCTCAGAGTATTTCGTTTGCACCTAGGACCTAGTCTATCTGGAGACTTTCCTCGCAGGTGAAAACCCACTAGGATTCTGGAATCCTTTGCTACACCGACTCCCCAACTGATAGGTCTGTGTCTCAAGCAGCTTAAGTTCCCACATCCTAGCACTGCATTATCCGGGTCCTGTCAAGGAGGAACATTACTGTAGCTACCATAAAGGAAAGCGGCAAAGCATACTTTTCGCTATCACCCCATTGCAGTATACAACTTCAACCACAGTTGTCAGCCATATCAGATTCCGGACTCTACAGGGGTGCCCTAGCTCGGAGGCTCGTCAATCACAGGCCCCAAGCTTGAAGCTCAGAAGGTCGAAGATCCCGACATACAAGAGTCCTATGCGAAGATTGTGCTCTTCTGCTTGTGGTATTTCCGTCATTCAAGCAACACTCGATTCATCAGAAAAGTTTGCGCCGATTCATCAACACGCTGGGACCAGATCAGGTCCGTCTTCCAAAGCGAAGCCTGGAGCCAACAGCTCAACGTTTTGACTCGGGACCGGATCTGCGAACACGGCCGGATTGCATGAAACGCAAGCCCTCAAGCCCTGCCTAGCGGTCTAAAATCGGACTTGGAAAGTTCCTGGGCGCATTACCACATGTAGGCGCTAGGGTGTTTGTGGCCGCAACTAGAACCGACTTACTAAGTCACTAAGTCCTTATCCCGTCGCTGAAGGGAAGGTCGGAATTAACTTTGAAGAGTATCTCCTTATAGTCCCTACATACACATTCTACTACAATAAAGCCTGGCTAGTCGCGGCCCCTCATGAATCCCTGTAAACCCTGCAGGGCCCCCGGTATTCGCAGGCCGGTGATGTTGCGGAGGCGTCTGCACTGCAGCCTGCTCGCAAAAATTGGCTGTCTGGACCCCCAACAGAGCACTTGTCGTATTTCCGTGGCTCACTACTACGGAGAGCAATGAGACGATGAGAACCAGGAAATCCGGCTCAGAGTTTGCGCTGTGGCTTCGGCTGCGGCTGTACGATGTGGGAATACTGGCCTCGATCAGAGACACGGCCAACATGCTTTCCCCTACATACAGTACTGGCCGCTCACAGATATTTTGAGGCCAAAGTGAGGCCAAGCTTGAATTTGCAATCGGGCTCCTGTGTAAATGACCAAAACTATGCACCGAGCTTCCAACAAATGCTCGTTTCCTCCAAAAATAAGAACCTCCTGGTGTGTAATTCACGCACTGTTCGGGTAATGAGCGAGTCCTGAACCCTGCAACCGTAAACCCTGAACCTGTATGTTGTCCCATAGCGCGAGATTCGGCACTTTTTCTCAGCCTACTCTCGAGACCCCGGAAGGATCTGCAAAGTATATAGGCTCATTTTTGTTATCTGAGTCTTCTAGGAAAGAAGTTTCTAGAAGACTCAGATCACAAAGAAAGCTTGATACGCTGTCCGAGTTCATAGATCCCTTACGGGGCTGGGGAGCAGCCCGAACTGGGGATTCGTTTTCGAGGTCTGATGTTTTCGGGAACTCCAGAATCCGTCTATGGGGCTTGATAACTGATAACTACAGTCTCCTTCGGAAGAACTTGTCATTTCGTTCATATAAAACCCAACAGAATGTTAAGCAGATGGGCTTTACTCTAGTTCTAAGGGGGGGTATAGATAAAGGATCATGCTCTCGGGGTGGTTCAAAGTCAGCTTCTCTTCATCGCGTTTGGAGACGGGGCGTCTTAAACTTTCCGACCGCTCATCTTGAAGCCCTTATAACAAGGATCTGAGTATTTAGGGCTTATCTTATCCTCTTAGCAAGGTTTCTACGGGGTTCTATAGGGTTCTTAGGAAGTCTCTTGCAAAGGTTCTACCGGGTCTTATGGGGATCTTAAACAGATTTTTTGGTGTCTTACAAGGTGTCTGCAGGGTGTTTATCGGGTTCTTCTAAAAGTGCGGGAACCCAAGCATAAATGGTTTCAGCTAGGCTAGAGATTGTTCAAAAACTCAGTGTTTGAAGTGAGGGGTCTAGAACAGATGCCGGGGTCTGAACACATACTAACAACATTACCTGGTAACCCCAAATAGGCATAACATACACCAGAACTCATTGGGATGATCAAGGCCTCTCTACGTGAACCAATCGACCACCTCTAGCCAAATCTCAGGTTCCGAGAAATGGTCACGCGTGGGCTGAAGGCGCCTCCAGTTCATCTGAACGCATGGTCCTGTAACTCAGGGATCCTAAACGGCTTTTAAAATGAGAACTTACGTGGGGTTTAGGCCTTGTCTGAAATACGGTTGTGGTTTCTATGTTGGTAAGAGTGTACGGGGGTTCCTTGGTATAAGGAGTATCGGTGAACGCGTGTTGGATGTGCCCTTTGGTTGGATACTGTCTGCGAGTCTGCGTCTCATAAAACCCCACATCACATGATACCGTTCTGACCTACCGTAGCAAGAGTTTTCCATCTTTTGAACATTGGAAGCGACTCTATTCTGCTGTAAACACTTGTTCGAGCTTGGCAGCTTAGGCGGCGAGCTAGCGTTGGAGTCTCATCCGTTATGGAACTACGCAATACTACAACTGTAGTACTGTATAGTCGGGTACAATCTTGATTGTTTGATGTTTCCAAGGCAGCTTGATGCCTTCTTAGGGGGAGGTTTAAACTAAGTAGCTTGGGTTGGAACGGTCAACCATGATAGGTGAGCATGTCCCTATTTATGGAGAAAAGAGAGAGAGAGAGAGAGAGAGAGAGAGAGAGAGAGAGAGAGAGAGAGAGAGAGAGAGAGAGAGAGAGAGAGAGAGAGAGAGAGAGAGAGAGGGAGAGAGAGAGAGAGAGAGACAGTACAGTTGTTCTTACTTCAGGGGCCAGTGCTTTTTGTTTGCCTTGTGCGCCCTTTCTCCACGCTGCTCATACATTATGGATGGCGTTAACGGCCGGGGGTGGGGGTAGCTCCCGATCCTCCTGTACCCTTGCGAAAGAAAGCAAGAGAAAGACAGAGAGAGAGTTTTAAATGCCTACTACGTGTACAGCGAGAAAGCTAAAGGTTTACCGAGGGGTCAACGAAAAGGTCAGCAGCGAGTCAACTTGGGAGTTGGATGATCTTAGACTTGCTAATTTGTTGATGTTTATGATCCATTTTGTGGTTAAATAGTTGGTTAGATATTTAGCTATTTAGTAGTTGTTTGTTTATGCGTTTACCTTTCCACGTACAGACTAGGTTTTGGGTTTAATGTTCCGAGTTTGCCGCACCGTAGTTGGCACTAGACTAGGCTTTATTGGTTCGCGAATTGGTCTCTACAGGTTTTGGTACAGGTTTGAAAGGACCAGGGATCCTCGATGATGAGACCGGAGTTTTGAGGCACCTCGTCATCTCGCAGTCGAGTCACATAAGTCTGAGAAGGACATACATAGTGTGACCAATCATACAGACCCCTTTTTTGTCGTTCCGGAGCGGGCATCCTTGGTGTAGTTCAGTGCAATGTCATGATGGTGTCTGCATCCAGACAGGACCCACATGCCTAGACGTCTTTTCATATAAAGCAAACGTGCATGGATGGATGGACCGACGGACTGATTTGACAGCCAGATGGATGGATACGTGGTCTATATGTATGAAATTAGCACGTATGTATGTATGTATGTGTGTGTGTGTACAAAGATGTATGCGCGCATGTGGGTATGTGTGTATGCATGTATGGGTGGATGGATACATGGATGTATGATACAGACGCACCTGTGCTGTTTATGGCCGTGCATCCACGGGAATGTGCTTTGTTTTTGGTGCAGTCCTGCGCAAAATTGCCAGATCTGCGATGAGCCCCTGTCTGTAAAGTCAACGTCTTGCCTATGTCCTGCGTTGAGAAATCTTGGAGAGGAGTGTGCTTATTTCAATGCCACCGAGAGATCAGGAACGAACGACACACACACACACACAACAGATTGCTGGAGAACCGTTCCCAATCGTCTGAATGACTAAGAAATTCTTAGCAAGCGCTCCTTGACATGTGTAGAGAGCATAGAGTGTAGAACCTCGTCAGAACAGACTTGAAGTGTTCATGCTTGTACAATCAGCAACCACTAGATGCTGAACAGCCCAACAAATCCTGAGCCAGAACACCGCGGAAAGCCCGAAACCACCCGCCGAGACCATACTCGTCCAGTCGTTGTATCCCCAACCTGCAAATCCTACGCCTAATGCCGAAATCCGGACCTCGCCTTCTCTAAGCTGCGAGGCATCAGAAGCTCAATTCCAAGGCCCCTGGGGTTCCAGCACTTCCCGGAACCATGTAGAAGTTTGACAACCCCCGCAGAGTCATTTTTGAAAGGGCAGTTTCAAACAAAGACCAGAGACAACAGAATCGCCATTAATGTTACGCATCTCTACATCAGATAACCCGAAATTCAAGAAACCATTGAAATACCCAAGAACCTTGCAGCATCTGATCCTTATAAGACCCTTATGCTCCTCTTAAACCTGAAGGCCAACGTCGTGACTTACACAGCCCTGGTCAATGCCTTTGCGCGCCAGGGCAACGTTACCGGCTCGATTGAGGCGTTTCCACACGGGGCGGTCAGTGGGATTTCATGCGCCCTGGAAGACGGAAAAGCAAAGATGACTGTGACCAGTGCAAAGTCCAAATTGATTCCAATCGTCGTCGACGCTGTGGCCATCATCAACAGCAGCTTCAACAACAACAGCAGCGGCAACAGCAGCTGCAGCTGCAGCAGCTAATGGTAGTAAGCGCATTTAATATGAATATTACAAAGGATACAAATATCAAGATCATTCTTGATTGATGTTGACATCAGATTTCATGTTCCCACCAATGCCCATATTTGCATTAGTTTCAGTTTGTATCGTAGCAGCAGAGGCAGAAGTTTCAGCAGTAGCGGAAACAGCCGCCACCACGATCAACGACAAGAGCCTCAACGACGAAACAGCGGCCGCAACATCAACAAAAGCCAGACGCAGAAGCAACAAAACAGACGAAGGCGAGCACCACAACTGAAGAAGCCGCAGTAACAAACACAAGTAACAAAAGCCTGCGTAACCGTCATGGTGTACCCTCTTTATGGAGGTCTTGCTGGAGATGACCAAGGAGCCGGGACAGGGATGCGATGTGCCCAATGCACAAATTCTCAAGTCGGAAACTGTAACAGATGGGTTCCGCGAAGGATTCAGCATGTTTGACGAGACATGCACCGGCGTATATAGTTTAGTTCGGGCTGCTGGGCTTCATGCATAACTCAGGTGCAAAATCAACGCTCCTTCTTCCTGGAGTCCCCATGCCGAAGTCCTAGCCAAGGCCCATATGAAAACAACCCTGCCCGGCCGATTGTCAATGTTGGTATTAATATTTTCTACTGTTACTATTCCAGCTTGTATTTGCACAATCAATACTATGATAGTTGGTTTGATTAGAGCTTGCTATGTGGTCTTGCGCGCTAGGTGCTGGATTTGTCTATCTATTGGTATGTATATATATATATATATATGTATCAAGATGTTTCTGTTTGTAACTGCTGTGTTCATATGTGCTTGACGCCGGAACCCTCCAGTCAGATTTGTGCAGCACTGACTCTCGTTGGGGTTCTTTGAGTAAGCATCCAACCATTCGGCGTCTTTGTTCGGGTTCGCTACTGTCGGCAAGCCGGCAGGCATGTTTTGGGGGGTGTAGGTCTTGAGGAATTGAGTGCTTCAAGGTTGCGGCTACAGGCTCTATGGTGTTGCGGTTGAGGATTTGGCAAGGACATGCTCCTACATTACATAGTTGCTGGCGGGATGTTTGGCTCAAGTTGGAAGGGATTCACCAAGAGAAAGCACATGAACCCATGCCAAGCTCGGGTTAGAATTTAATTAGGGTTGAAGGAGTCAGTGGAATCTGTCATTGTAATCCCTGCATTCACAAGGCTGAGTGAAGCCCGAACTCTGCTGGACCCCCCAAATCCTACACCAACGCGCACAAGTCGAAAAGTGTACCGAACACCTGTTTAAAACCTGCGGGTTTGAGCCCGTCGTCCCAGAACCCCTAAGCACTATATCACCATGTCCAAACTATTTCAGCCGACCTACTAACACGTGCCTCGCAGGATTGTCCGAGTTGCGAGCCCCGAAATCCCTAAACCCTAAGCCCTAAACCCTTAAGCCCTAACTCCTTAAGCCCTGAGCAGTAAACTCTGAAACCGACTGTAGCAAGAAGGAAAAGGGCCCTCAAAAAAAAAGAAAACTCTGAAACCCTAAACCCCTAAACGTATCAATGCAGCATGGCCCATGGCTCCAGAAGGTACCAGACATGGCAGGCTCTGGCTCTGCACGAGTCTGTTGCTCCGGACAAGTGGTGCGTGAACCGCGCCGACCTGAAGTACTTGTCGAAGGAAGTCCGAATAATTGCTCACGCACTGAAACATCCCCGTCGAACCCCAACATAACTTCATAGCTTAGGAAGAGAGAGAGAGAGAGAGAGAGAGAGAGAGAGAGAGGGAGGAAGGGAGAAAGTCCTTGCATAAGTATAACAACAATGTACCCGGAAAGCCTGGGTCCAATCAATACGGACCCAACATTGCTTGTGGCAGGAAGTGTGGAAAGCCATCCAGGCCGCTGAGATCCAGCCTCCGCTCGATGGCTCTGATAAGTTCGACCCTGTTGACCAGCAGTACGGCCCGAGCATCTACACCGTGAACCTTAGATCCCCAATACCTAACCTTTAAACTTTTTGGGTTCTTATAGTTTAGTAGGAAAGTTTAACCTTTCGTTTCTGTGGCTTATTGGGGTAGTGAGGAACCTACAGCACATCATGCCAGTGACGGAGGAAGCTGGCAAGGTGAGCTGGGCCCTGATGAGACATCCAGATGGCTTGGACTGCCAGCTCTTTATCTCCCATGCTTGGCAGGAGGGAGTTTTCGAATTCCTCTCGAAGGTCTTACACTCTTGGCCTGCAGATGCACGACATGCTTGGTGCTGCATGCTTGCAAACCCTCAGAACTTAGACACTGGGCTCTTATCAACAACCTTCGTTTACTAAGTTACTAGAATAGGATAACAAAGCGTACATTACGTAATGTGCATCATTCTTGCGGTAGCTTATGTTGGTTCGCTTTGGCTCCTCCAAGCCCCCACGGGGCTGTAACTCCCAATAAGGGGGCTTTGATCACTGGAACAGGGTTTGCGAGTATTGTCATGCGATAAAGATACTAGGGGGCTACAAGGTCGATCATACTGCTGTCTAGCTACTCCGACCCTTCATACAATTCTTAAGGCATTTCTATAAGTGTGTGTAGGCAACTGTAAACCCTGACCACCTTGTCCTGTTAATCTACTTCAAGAACAGTCCGAAAGCGTATACAGCCCTGCGGCACCCTCATTGCGGCACCTTAAACTTTAAGTTTCTTCAAACTAACCCTAAAGCCCCCGAAACCTTTAAATCATTCCAGAACTCGTGAAAGAACCCACCCTTTAAAGGAACCCTTAAAGACAGCTCTAAACACCATGTAAATAGCCCATAAGAGAACCCGTTGCTAGAACCCAAGGACATCGGAGCCCTCCTTCAGTCTCCCAGCAGATCGCCTTTTGCATTGGCTCTCCAGGCCTAGATGTAGATGCCCTTGAAAGGTTTATAGAACGGGGTACGACAAGGATTGAAGGTTTTAGGGGCGTTAAGGGTTGAGGGGTTTAGGACTTAGGGGTTTAGGGCAAGTCTGTGCAAAAAGGGCTCCGTAAACCCTAGACCCCTAGCCCTGATGCAAAAAGAAGTTTTTGAAAAGATTTAGAGAGGGCTCGGTGCCTCCAGGCATCGACCTACGTCTTGGTCGTGCCCAACCGCCGCTGCAGCATTTACACGAGGCCGGGACAAGAAGCTTCAGGTTGCGAAGTCTTAGTGCCTCTTTTGGATTGAGGAATCCTCCCTAAATTACGTTCGGAGCCCCCGCTACATGTTTGTGCTGTGTTGTTTGAGGGAGCCATTGGATTTTCGCCGTGATCCAAGATATGCTGCAGGCTTTGGTGCGGATACGAAGCTTACAGGGCACAGGAGGAGGGCAAGATGATCTTCATCGCAAGAGCTTCCAACCTAAAGCAGATTGGAGCTGCCCTGGCATCTACGATCCTGGCAGGAGAGTCTAAAAGGGGGCCCTGGCATCTTCCACGCCCCCCTGCGGGTAGCTGAAGAGTCTCAAGAAGTCAATCTAGATAGGTCTGCCGATGGGTTGATGGACGGATGGACAGAAGATAGACTTATGAAAAGATGAAAAGATAAAGACAAGAGAGATTGGCGGAAAGATTGGATATAGATAGACAGACGGACAGATAGTCACAGATAGTCATAGTCGGCATCGGCACCCGGGTGTCAGATAGCTTTAATGTGCTGCCAGGGCTTGTGGGCATACCGATTGGCGCATGCACGAAGCCTTTGGAACAAGACTGGCCCGAAGCGCTTCTATGCCTTTCTGCAATAGCCGTCGCTGCTGCCAGTGCCACAAGCAACAGCAACTATTGTCGGATCTTCTGCAACAGGCTGGGTGCCTTCCTGTGCGGCTTCATGCTCCTCTTTTGGCATACTCTTGGAAGCACGGCGATGATCTGCCAAGCCTTTGGTAAATGTTATTTGCCCTTTGTGGCGCAAATCGTTGTCGTTGTGACCAGCCTGTGCTTCTTCTTGTTGCTCCTGGGTCCTTGTTCAGGAATGTAGTTTGTGCAATTACACTAGGGATAGGTCGAACAACAGCGAGTCCTTGGGGCAGTTCCCTGGCAAGCTCCCAGGCTTGAAACTGATCGTGTCAGCGATCAGATCACGAGGTTGGAGGCACTCCAGCTCAGCAATGGCTTCGAAGGCACTATAACCCAAGCTGCATGTTCAGAGGCGGCAGACAAAGCGCGAATCTTCCAGGAGATTGGCGACAAGACTGATGCTGTGGACCATGCAATCTCTGTCCTGCCACTCGGTTCTTGTGGTGAGACATCACTTGACAAGGAACACATATTAATAACTCTATATTCAGCTAAGCCCCGTGACGAGAGCCCAGGTTAACAGCCGGCATGTCATCGCCAACGCTTACCCAAGTATCTCGCGCCGGTGTCGACATTCAGAGCGCGGGGCATGCCGAGATCGCACTTCCCTTCGCGGCCCTGATGACTGGACTGTTTGCCTTGGCTAGGGTATGTTTTCAGATGATGTACATGCACAAGGTCTTCTTTGCTTGGATCCAACTTCTTTGTGCGGGCGCTCGGCTTGCTCTAGTTTTGGTTCTTTGGATGCGCTCAAGAGATGAAAGATGCTTCATCTTGAAGATGATGGCCAAGCTTGTCACCCTCGATCTTCTCATTCTCGGTCCTTGCATGGTTTTCTGGGAAGTGAAGCCTTCAGGAGGATCCCCGCATCTCTTGTGGTTTGCTGCACCATTGGCTGTTCACACCGTCATGCTGGCACTTGCATGCCTCTTGGACGCACCTATCTGCTGTTGGCAGCGGCTTGACATCTTGACTTCTGTCGGAGGGTCGCAGTATCACCGAGGTCTTGGGATGCGCCGACTTCTTTCGCTACCTTGCTGCGGTCGCTGCTTGCTGCAAACCTTGCTTGCACGAGGCATCAGCTCGTTCGCTGGCATAGTCACCATTTGCCACTCTAACAAGGAGTCGGCGATAGAGGGGGACACAGACACTTCCACAGACTAAGCCTCGAGGCCGTGCCGTTAGACAGTTCCATGAAACCGTGCAGAGCGTGCCGCCGGGCGCTTCGATGCTTGAAGTCTCGAGCGCATCGTAACGAGATTCGGAGCAGTTGAGCTTGTCGGGAAAAGTGCGAACGAGCTACAACCCCACGGCACAGCACACGACTGCAAAAAACTCCATGCAAGACCAAGTGATTCCGGTCGGCAATCCGACGGCCACATTATGGAAGCGCGTTTGGTGGCCAAGAAGAGGAGGATCATGTGGATTCTAAGGTGCTAAGTAGATCAGAATCTAGAGTCTTAGAGTGAGGTAGAGTCATCCTCCACACACGTCAGATTCTTAGATACAGGACACTCTGACGGGAGACCCGGGTCCTCTTCACAAGCCTTCGCGGCGAGTGCAGAGCTGGGTTTAAGATCATTATAAACAAGAGGATCCGCTTTCCATGGACCTTTGAAGGATGCAACCTCCTTTCCTGTAGGTGTCTGTATCGGGGGACGGGCCATGGTATCCCTACAGGTATTTCGTACTTACTGGTACCTCAAATGCCCAGAGGGCACGCACGATACCCCCTTTAAACAAGAAGTAGTCCTTAAGTTATAAGTGTTGGAGGTCTGCTCTATCAGGTTTGGAGAGGGGGGGTTCTTTAGGCTATATCACCTGAGATAGTTACCACTTGCTGCTGCGCTCAGTTACCACGTATCTGTGCCATAGTTAGGTGGAGTTACCACTTAACTTTGCCCCTAGTTACCACTTAATCCACTCAACTTTGCCCCGAGTTGCCACTTAACTCTGTCCTATTATCTCGAGTTATCACTTAACTTTTTGTCCTTGGCTACCGCTTATCCCTGCCTAACCCTGCCTTAGATCCGGATGAACAGAAAAGCTGAGTGATAAACGGGGTTAAGTGGTAAATGTGTCCCTCTTAACAGAAAAGTTAAGGGGTAAGTGGGCCCCCATTAACCTAAGTGGTAAATGGGCCCCCATTAACAGAGAAGCTGAGTGGTAAATGGCCCCCCATTAACAGAAAGTGATGTGGTAAATGGCCCCCCCAATTAACAGGTAAATATTGTTTAAAGAAAACGTGTTAGAGCGGAGGCCCCAGTTATAAAGCAATCTTGAGTATGGTTTGAAATGCCTCAGTCCATAATTACGGAGAGGGGATGGTGACTCTGAGTGTGCCTTCCCGACTGCAAACGCAGCAGAGATCTTCATTACCTTGACCTGGTTGTTGCGCAAGGAAGGGGCTCTTGCACAAAAATGCTTTGAATAGTAGTAATTTGGATCCTGCGCAGGCCGAGCCCTGGACGACAGTCTACCGATTTTTAAAGGTTACATAGCCCAGAGAGGTCCCTTACACGAACTCTTGCAGGAAACCCATGTCCGGAGAATTAACAACCAATTGCCGGAGGCTCGAGCCTGTCAAGGTGTCGTACTTGCAAGGGCAGGGGACCTAGTAAGTAGGGTTATAATTGGGGTAACTCCATTTAGGGTACTTATAACTCTACTTATAACCTACTTACTAAGTCCCCTGCCCTTCGACGAGGGTTTTGTGGTGTATCGTAGTCTAGATCAATACAGGGAGAAACGAGTCCTTTGCATGACAGCTATGGAGAAAGGGTTTATGTTTTCATCAAGAGTTGCCTACAAGGGATCCTTGTATCATCAGGGGTCCTTCGAGTCAGCATGAGGGGTCCATGTTTCTGAAACTTGCACAGGTTGCTAACCATCACGAAGTCACATTGTGGGGAGGAGATGGTTCAGCCGAACGCCGTGACCTACAGCTGTGTCGTCAGGGCGTGTGCGCGTGCCTCTTGTTTGCAGTCGGCTGGCGCATGTTTTTTTTCATCGCTGCTCATCAAGCCTCTAGAACATCATGCCCGACGCATTTCTGTGTCTACAGAAAGGTTGACACTGCCAAAGCTAGTGGGAACAGCTCCCGAACAGAAGTCTTCATTACGACATCTCAGGCGCAGGAGCTTGACCGTGCTTTTATGTTCATGCGCTGCTGGGCCTTCAAGATGGGAATGATACTCCTTCAGGAAGAGGAAGGGCATAGCAGATGCTTCATAGAACAGTTGCCCTCGATCCTGGAAGTGTTTGTAACACCCAAGTCCCGAAACCCTATGGTTTCTAATTCCACCTAAACCCTGAGCCCGCCGTGTGCGTTGGTAGACTCGGCACGGGGAAACAGTGGTCGTAGTTGGTCGGGCTTCGCTGAGCTACGGTGTACTCGACAGCTGGGGAACCCCTCACACTCAAAAGTGGTCCTGGGGTTCAAATTTTCAAGTTCAGGTGTTGGAGTGTTGCTTGAAAGGGGTGAGCATCTCAATTGCGACGAAACACATAGGGTCAAGATGCACGAGGAAACAAGCAAAGGGCGGCATCGGCATTGGCTGCAACTAACACGTAACAGACCCAACAAGCACCAGCATCGGCAGCTAGCATGAAAATTCTTCCGGGCTTCAACATCCTATCCCTCGTAAATTGGAAGCAGTCAGAGCAGCAACAGAATCAACGACAAGCGCACCTAAAGTGCATCAACGACAACAGGAAAACAACACGGACATTAAAAGAGTGACTACAGCCATAGGCCCTCCCGCAGCATTCCAGGACCCGCAAACACGAGCATCCTTGGTTGTAGCGCTTGAAACCCATCCTTGCCCATGTCTTGGCATGACTCTGTGACGCCCCAAGCCCAATGCTCTCTCTGATTCGGCCGAGGAGACATGCAGGAGCAACGGCTGGCCCAAAACATCATGTGCCTTTGCAGAGTCATACTCAATGCATGTCGCGATGTCGAACAGTGAGTTCACAACACCTACACAACCTGTACATGGAAGAAGGAATTGAATACTTAGTGCAATGCTAGTCCTGAGTGTTCCTTGCTTTACATTGCATATTCTGCAATGTGCCCCAGAATCCTGTTCCAATTGTTCAGACCCTGCACGAATCTTGTCAAAGCCGAGAAGAAGTCATGGCAGAGACCTCCAGTTGATTCCAAGAGTGTGTGTGCCATTCTTTGCATTTTGTTCTTATTCTTATGACTAGCCGTAGGCTTGTGAGTATGTTTACTTTTGTTTGGGTTTGTTCTGGGTTGTGATTATGGTGCCTGTTGTTGTGATTGCTCTTGTTACTGCATCGCTTAGGGGCTTAGCGTTCCCGGTTGTGGCGGTTTTTCTTTTGGGGTTTTGGAGTAAGCAGTAGCAGTTCGTGAAGCGGACACTGCAGGAAGCAGGAGAAGGAGCAAATGATAAGCCCAGAGAGGTTCAGGCATCTCCAACACGAAAATTTCGTAGTGCTTCCAACCTTGACAACTAAGGCCCCCAACCGCTTCAAGAACCCTACGACCTACGACTCTCATCCTACAGTCCTCAAGCTCTGAGCCCCGAACTCCAAAGCCTCAAACCCTAAACTCTGGAGCTCTGCTACACTTCTCAACTGCGCTCCGAGGCTAGGTGAGAGGAGAAACACTCTTTGGAGCCCTGGAGCCCAAGTCCAAAAAGCTCAAAGCCGCAAATGCACTCATAGCCCACTCTCAGGACCTGGGCACCGGTGATAGAAGCTGTCTGCAAGCATCGGGATGACGCGGCAGTCGAGGACATGGCCGCAACGGAACGAGACTGGCTTATCTTCTCAGCCACTACGGCTCCAGGTTAGGCAGTAATTACACCAAAGATCCAGGTGGTACTCCGGAACACCTGTTCATTTCCCAAATGGTCTTATGGAGGCATCTATTCATGAATGATGTTAGGGGTGCTGAAACCCACAAATGCACAAAGGACACTGTATTGATCTTGGCTTGTCCGTTTGAGCGGGATGGTTGTTGACAGGTTCTTCATTTGTTCGAACAGCAAAAAATCCTTTCTCCTGAGGGTTAGAGTCTTGACGTAGGCCGGGCCTCACATGTGACATCTCTTTCGCTGCTTGCTGTTTCTTGTAAACTGCTATCAGTGCGTGTTTCCACGCTTGGTAATAGTAGTTTCATGAATGGCAGCGCGAGCGAAAACCCACTGCCTCTTCAGAAGAGCCTCCAGCTTCACTGACTGTTCCCCAGACCGCCGGGAAAGCCCCATGTTGGCAGCCTCATCTATCACAGGGTCCTTTATAGACACCGATTCGGAGATCTATGGTAAATCCTCCCGGAGGTCTTGGTCTCCATCTTAAATTGAGTCGGGTGCCGGAGGGAGAGAGAGAGAGAGAGAGAGAGAGAAAGAGCGAGAGAGAGAGAGAGAGGGGGAGGATTTAGCCCGGTTGAATTCGGGGTAACACCATCAACTGGGTTCTCGTTACTGCCGTTGGTTGAAGTCAATGCTAACAACTGCTGGCAAGGATATACCGTACATGGCATGACTTCCTAACCAACTCCGGTAGAGAGGACTACCCCTAAACTAAATGGACACCCCGGAGCCGACAGCCTTCTCAAGCCCGAGAAGCGAGAACCCTACGTGAAGGTTCGGGGATATTTATAGCTTACGTAGTCATGACTGCACATTGAAGGCCATAAGGACAGTCACGGATTAATATCTGGGTTATCGTTAAGCTAGACCCTCCACGTAAAACCCAAGACCCTACCTGCCCAGAGCCATTTTTGCGCGAGTCGAAGCCCTGAAGCCGAAGACTCTGACATCCCAAGCTGGAAAAGGACGCCCTGCAAAGAATGCTTCGGGCCGGCGTGGCGCCGCAGGGTCGGGCCCAGCAGCAGCTGGAGGACCACCTGTCGGACCTACGTGGGAGAGGTTGGTTTAGGGTTTCGCGGATAGGGTGTGAGACGTTAAGTTGGAGGGTTAGGATCCTGGGGTGCAGCGTCTATGGAAGCCAGCGCTGAGGTTCCAAGTTTCGCGACCAGGCGATGGCTTCAGCAGTTGTTTGCCAATGGTGTTGCCGTCGCTGTGTCCTGAAGTCATCTACCGAGTTTTGGATCATGGCGCTATGCCAACAACTGAACACCCCTTCGCAAACAGTCTGATTGGTTATTGTCGCACTCCGGGACCCACACGCCGGCAGCAACGATTGTTGAAATGCCTCGGTGTATGATCACCCCTCGCCGGAAAAGCTCTGCAAATCCTAATTAACAGCCTTACAGCGCACTTACTAAGTACCTTGGGCCTTTAAGTTCGACCCTGTTAAATGAGGAACTACGTAGGCCATCGGGCCCTTTTGTATGTCTCTGTTTGGTTTAGGAGGAGCTTATGCACGAATAAATGTCAGATAAACCATGCATAGAGCGTCTTACGGGCCCATTCACTCATGTAATAGGCCCACACAAGGACATGCACAAGGGTGCCTAGCCTTGCAGCATAAGCAAGGCTGCTATGTCAACCACGTATAAGAGAAAGACGCAACAAACAAAGACACGACCACCAGACCTCGACAAGCACGCATGTCAAAGATAAACTTACTATGAACCGTCGAGCCCACAGCAAGCAGAAATACTTAGTCGTATTTTCCTGATGATTCTAAGTGTACGTCTCGTATAATATACCTCCACAACTCGCTTCTACTTGTTAAAGCCACAAAAAAGCATCAAGAATACCATCATAGACCCTGCTAGAATCCTAAGCCTTAAAAACATCAAAGCCCTGACCCTTTTACCATAAGTTAGGCTCGGCATGTGTTACATCAAGACCACAGTTGAGTAGGGACTAAGGGGGCATGATTACTAGATATTTACGATTTACGACCTTGTATTCTATCTTGATGAAACCCAAACCCCAAAAACTCTTAAACTCCAAACCCTAGCCCCCAAACCCTTAACCCCCCCAAGTATGTAAACCCTCGGCCCCAAGAGGAGCGCCTGGGACAGCAGAACCTCGCCCTGGCATGCGCAGAGTACGGCTGCTTGCCCTTGAAGCTTCCTCGAGGGTTTCGGGGTTTGGGGGAGTTTCATGTAGATGCTTTAATCATCCGACAGATTGGGGTCAGGCTTGAGGGCTTGGCAGTTTAGGGCCCATATATATATATATATATATATATATGTATATATATATATACATATACACATATATACATATATCTGTATATTTATTTATGGGCCTTAATGGTGGCACATACGATCTTGAAGAGAACAGTTTCTGTTTGGGGCACGGGTCTGTTTTGGAAAGGAACGCCCCGTGAAGTGTACAGGGCCGCTTCTTTTGTAAGGAAGTGTCCAATGCGCATATTTTGGGACGTTTCAACCTCCAGATAGAGTGGAAGTTGAATGTTTAGCACCTCTAGGTTAGTGGACACAGAAGTTGTCAGCTTGGGATTGCGAGTGAAGGGTTTGACTGTACTTGGAACGACCAAATCCGAAGTGGCACATGGCCAGAAAACAGGTTTAGCTTAGGGTCCGGAATCGGGATACGACTAAGAACCAGGCGAAAACATAGATAAAGGTGCAGCAGCAAGCGAGCGAAATGATTGAACCTAGGGTGGAAGGATGAGCATGACAACAGTCCAATGTTTCGGCCGTGTGAAAGTTGCTGCTTCGTCAGATGATTATGAAGAGTATGCAAAAGAAACACGGGAGACAGATGACATGAGTGGCGGATGTAGACGTCACGAAAATGATTGATATGACCACAAATTTGTGCGGACGATGGTGATGGTGGTAGTGCTTGTGGTGGTGAAGGTCATCATGACCAGAGCAACAACGATTTTGGCGTTGGTGGTGACGGCGATGATGCTGATGATGATCGTTACTTTGAGGGGCAAGCTGGCGATGTCTACTAGGAACACGATGGAGCGATGGCGCATAGTTTGCCGATCGCGTCACGAGACACTGGTAGTAGTCCTCAGCACGCTACTGAGCTGAGCATATAGGTGATGCGGCGAGGGCTCTCGGAAGGCACGTCTGAGAAGACGGAGGTGCAGCCATGCATTAGCCAGGAAAGAATGCCAAGCTGGAGAATCATCAACCCGAGAGCATCTAAATACGAAACAGGAAGTACCAATCTGCCTATGCTGGTGAGGACTCGGACTACCTGACTACCACCAGTCAGAGAGCAGGTCTGATCATCCTGCGGGGCAACTCCAGAAACCTGCCGACACACTCCCAGAGGCTAGCAGATGATTCCACAAACAGAGACCTGCGAGCCCCAAAGAGTCTGCCGTCAGTTTTGGGGACCTGCACCCTATGCACCTGTTGCTCTGTAATATTCTGCCATTACACTTTCCTGAACCGTATACACATGTTGCTCGGGACGTGTCTTCGTTTTAAGTTTGCCGCGCGGTAGTGCGCCCTCGGGCGGAAGTCGTTGGTCTGACTGCTGGACCGACTACGGATGAGAGAAAGGGACAGCGAGACAGAGCGAGAGAAAGCATCATAGTGGGTAATTAGGGTCTACGGCCTTACCGATCTATAGACTCTATACAAACCCGAAATCCGTCAGGGCACCGTGACCACGAGTCTGCCAAGGCCTACGAAAACAAGGCCGCGCGGTCGACATCAGCGCTTTCGCTCGGCAGCCGCTGTTTTGGAGTTTGGCTTTATCGCTACACTTATAGGTTTCAGAAGGTTTAGATGTGTCTGAGGTAGTTGTTAGATTTTCACAGGGTTTACACCAGCTTATCGGTGCTGCATGTGGTTATTTATAGGCCTTATATGGTTTTACCAGATGATCATAGTTCAACAAGTTCGTGGTTGAAAGCGAGGGGTTCTGCAAACGAGGGGTCCTAGTCCGGATACTGATAATAAGGATCTTACCCATATTGGGTCTATGACTAGGCCCGGCCCCTTCTGAAACTTCTATATTGCCAGGCCGGAGGTTCTCAGGCGATGCTGCTGCTAAGAGCTTAAATACACACTGTAATGCGGGTTAGAATTTTTCTTCCATAGCAGGCTTCGAGTGAAACAGGAATCAAAGAGCACTTGATATGTGCGTATATATATACACACACATATTTATGTATATTTGGGTAAGATGTTACATATAATTAGTCATAATGGAACATAAAATATGTCATGGTTATCTTTACTTCTTGAAATTTTCTGGAACCGGGGCAGCTGCAGGCGTGTTAAAGGTTGTTGTCCGCACCGTTTGCAACAGATTGTTCTACGGCAAGTTTGTAAAGAATGCTTTACGGCTTCAAGGCTTTCGCGGACGGTTTAGCAGGATTATTGCCGCGCGGCCCGTTAGCAAGATATTTGCCGCGAAATAGCTTTTTCATGGATGATCAAGCTGACCAAGTACTTCTTTCTGTTCTATGGCAAGTTTGTAAAGAATGCTTTACGGCTTCAAGGCTTTCGCGGACGGTTTAGCAGGATTATTGCAGCGCGGCCCGTTAACAAAATATTTGCCGCGAAATAGCTTTTTTGATGGATGATCAAGCTGACCAAGTACTTCTTTCTATTCTACGGCAAGTTTGTAAAGAATGCTTTACGGCTTCAAGGCTTTCGCGGACGGTTTAGCAGGATCATTGCCGGGCGGCCACGTTAGCAAGGTATTTGCCGCGAAATAGCTTTTTTCATAGATGATCAAGCTGACCAAGTACTTCTTTCTGTTCTACTGCAAGTTTGTAAAGAATGCTTTACGGCTTCAAGGCTTTCGCGGACGGTTTAGCAGGATTATTGCCGGGCGGCCCGTTAGCAAGATATTTGCCGCGAAATAGCTTTTTTCATAGATGACCAGCCTGCAGCTGCTCACTTTATCTACATCCTTGTTCAATCGTGCGTCGACTGCCGTTCTTTACATATTTTGATTGCATTAAGCTAAACACATCACTCTCTTCATTTCGTCCCCAATTCGTCCTGCCAGGCGTGAGGCAAAAATTTCGTCCTCAAAAAAATCAAATTTTTACGCAACAAGCACACTTTCACTTCGTTACATTGCTTTGTTTCATTCGATTCGTATTTTTATTCACTTCAGACTATAACACCAACCTCACAAAGGAGACAGAAGTGTAGTGGAAAATGGCCTAGGGAATCCTGTAAACCTAAAACTATTAGTTGTAAATGTGGTTTCGTTCCTAATTTGGGCCATGTTTAAACGAAGACACAGCGCTTCAAATTAACGCATTGTGTTGTGCTTTCGTGGGTCATATTTGCCATGGAATGTTCTTTGCCACAAGAGCACCTTAGAGGCTTGGAACATTACGGGCTTGCTATTCCTTGTGGTAAACAGTAGATCGCTGCAGAAATCTAAGTATTTGCGATGGTCGTGAATAATGAGGACGAAGGCTTAGCAGTAGTAGTGGTAGTAGTAACAGAGTAGTAGCAGGTGGTAGTAGTAGTAGTTGTTGTTGTTGTAGCAGTAGCAAGAGCAGTAGCAGAAGAAGGAGTAGTACTATATACCAAGATACACACTATAGGTCGAGTCATTTTGTTGCGGGTCAGCGGTGACGGCACATTTATACTTCGTCCAAGGGCCCGATTCCGGTGTCATGGTTCGGTCGATGCTGAGCGCACCCAGCCGGAAAACAGTGGTGGTCGTGCCTGCACCCGAGATCGAGAAGGCGCAGCAGCTGGAACAGCTTAGCCCGGAAATGCCATCCGGCCGGAAAGGGCTCGTGGTCGTCGCCACCCAAAATGACCACGACCTCTGCAACACTTGACCCCGGAAACGCCATCCGGCCGGAAAGGCCTCGTGGTCGTCCCCAGCGGAAGCGACCACGACATGTGCTCTCTGATGTTATGCGCGAAGCCAAAAACAGCCACTCAACCTAAGCAGGATGTCCAGGGTTTGATCGTGGTCGTCCCGGCCGGTCACGACCACGAGTGAAGATTACAAGCGATAGACGACCACGACATTTCCAGGACGTTCCTCAGAAATGTCGTGGTCGTCTATCGCTTGTAATCTTCACTCGTGGTCGTGACCGGCCGGGACGACCACGATCAAACCCTGGACATCCTGCTTTGGTTGAGTGGCTGTTTTTGGCTTCGCGCATAACATCAGAGAGCACATGTCGTGGTCGCTTCCGCTGGGGACGACCACGAGGCCTTTCCGGCCGGATGGCGTTTCCGGGGTCAAGTGTTGCAGAGGTCGTGGTCATTTTCGGTCCGGACGCTTCCGGCCGGATGCCATTTCCCGGCTCAGGTTGTGGTCGGTTTGAGTGGGCGACGACCACGAGTCCTTCCCGGCCGGATGGCATTTCCGGGCAGAAGTGTTGCACATGTCTTTCGGCGCCGACGACCACGAGTCCTTTCCGGCCGGATGGCATTTGCAGGCAAGTGACCACGACGTGTGGCAACACCTCAGCTCGGAAATGCCATCCGGCTGGAACGGGCTCGTGGTCGTCGGTGCCGAAAGCGACCACGACACGTGAAACATTGTTGCCCGGAAATGCCATCCGGCCGGAAGGGACTGCTAACCACGGTTTGTCTCCGAAAAATCGACTTAGCTAAGCCGACTTTAGAGACTTAGCGATAATTCAGCTAAGCCACGAGCAAAGCCACACTTGTAAGTTTGCTCAGTTTATCAATCCAGGCTAGGTCGATGACTACAGAGCCGTCCCGTAAGCATATTGGATCGTATGTGTGTTCTTGCCTTTCCTTCTCGCATTTGTCTGTTTTTTAGAGTCTGCCGCTGTGTGTACCAGGAGTCTCCTTATGCGATAGATTTGCTCGTGCTCCAAGACTCTACTGTGATCGAACTTGAAGTGATGCAGATGGAGTCTTTACGGGATTTGGTGGAAGTATTAGACATACCATACATTACAAAACAGGGGCAGTAACCGGTCTCACTAAACAAAAAAACCCTGCACACCCAGGCTGGGCACCCAGGCTGGGTACCCAGTAGTAGTAGTAGTAGTAGTAGTAGTAGTAGTAGTAGTAGTAGTAGTAGTAGTAGTAGTAGTAGTAGTAGTAGTCGTGGTGGTGGTAGTAGTAGTAGTAGTAGAGTAGTAGAGTAGTAGAGTAGTAGAGTAGTAGAGTAGTAGAGTAGTAGAGTAGTAGTAGTAGTAGTAGTAGTAGTAGTAGTAGTAGTGGTGGTAGTAGTAGTAGTAGTGGTAGTGGTAGTGGTAGCGGTAGTGGTAGTGGTAGTGGTAGGGGTAGCGGCAGTAGCAGTAGTAGCAGCATGAGTACCTCACAGTATGGCAATACATTTACAGTGCTTCTATTGTTGCGGAAACTCATCATTTTAACTCCCACTTCAAGCCATCAAGCCTTGCCAAGCTGCGGCGCGAACATTCGGGTGGCCCCAGCAACCAGCTCGAAGCGCGCCGGCGACATAATCTACGACTACCATATTTAATGAATACACAAACAATTGAGCAATAAGCGTATAATTATACATACATGTACATTCCCGCTTTGTTTATGTGTACAGTTTTTCTTACATGTCTTTATGTTTACATGTCTATACATGCTCATAGTTCTATATATGTTTATGTTTTATGTGTTTGTTTCTCTCCTGTTTCTATATATATATATATATATATATATATATGTATACATACATACATACATACATACATATTTTAAATGTCTACATATTGATAGTCATATTTATACTCATACTATATCATATAACATCATAATATCGAAGTGCTCTTTGATTCTTCTCCGTACCTTGCGAAAAATTCTAACCCGCTGTAATGTAGGGGCCTAGATAAGCCGAGTAGGGTTTGGGGGTATAGTATACTATGGATAAAGTACGGAACCCCCGACACCCTCTTCGAAACATTAAGGCCCCTACATTAGTCCAACGAACGCTTGCTTCTGGAGCCGGTAGTTGAGCATGCGACTACACACACTACCTACACACACTAATGCTTCGCCTTGATCTCGAATGAAAGCTGAACATGGTGTGGAGATGTCTGTGTTTCTCATAAGGCTCGCAGCAAATAGTAATGCAGCAGATGTCAAACAATGGGTTTGCCAAAACCCAGGTCCGACAGCAACCTGCTCTCACGAGTAGATATTTCCCACTGGCCTAATTACATTATGGCATACTTCTCAGAAATAATTACTGGGCCTGGACGGCACTAGAAACATTTCTGGAGATCGATTGATGCACCTCAGGAACCGCAATGCCGAAGCAACAGGCACGGACACCTGGCACGCAGTGTAAGGTTTCGGGTCGGAGGCTTAGTTGTCCTCACCCGGTTATTCTGAATTCATGATAAAACTAGACTGGAAGCTTACGAAAACAACCAGCTTGCAAACACTATGCCTGGAGTCCTACCTGCTGCTGTGGCCGCAAGAGAAATCAAAACAGCCTGTGATACATACTCCTTCCCTCGACTCCAGCAGTACCTACTCGATGCACAAGAGGCCGAAGGTGAAGATGGATAGGCGTTGGGAACGGCTCGAAGGGAGTCGCAATGCTACCTGAAAACTCAGTCATCGGGTTGAGGGCTTCACTGCTTGAGCTTTCGAGTGGAAAGCTTCGGCGCAACAACGTCAACCGACCTACCTTGCAACGCCTTGTCCCAATGCTAAGCATCAGCTCCCAAACAGATTGCCGAAGGGCGCGGTGCTTGCCGGTTGTATTCGCACAGTCTTGAGATCGAGATAACGTTTGCAACTACCCTAAGCCTTCATTCGCCCTGAAACCTTCTGCCTCAACCCGAAATCTTAAGATCCTTGAGCCAGAGTTCTGCTGTAGCGTTCCTTGCCGGTGTACTTGTGCTCGGCGCAGTAAGGAGGTGTCCCATGCTATGGAACCCAAAACCACAAAATCAACTTGAAAACTGTCGGGCTTCCGATCTAGATGCACCGAGCATATCCGAGGACACCAAGCAGTTGCAACGACAGCAAGTGGCTTGGAAAAGTAGTAGTAGTAGTAGTAGTACTACTACTACTACTACGACTACTACTGCTGCGACCGCGAACTAGGGTCACCGGCGTGGCGGCTGCTTCTACCTCTACTACGACTGCTGCTACTGCGGGAAGCAACATGTGCGATTACTCTTGTAGCTTATGTCTCGCTTTTCGAGAGTGGGACTGCAGAATCTTCCCCAGTGGTGACAGAGACCTTGATGTCACATTCGGCGACAGCTTCACCTAAACCTCGAACAGTGCTGAACAGGTTTTATCAGTTATCTAAGTGTGAGATCGGTGTTTCACGTTACAGAAGTCTCCGACATGCGGCATTGATGGCTGAGTTGGAGCGAAAGTTATCAGTCTATGGCCCCACTTAAAGCATGTCTTCGTTTGCCCGGCTGACATGCGTCAACCCGAAGAACACCTCAAACCTCGCAGCCTGGCTTCTCTAGCATTACATCGAGCCTCAAGGCTTCGTGCTAGATCATATTCCTACCAGCTGCCCATAGAACCCGATGCCGCGCGTACCCTTTGTGTGACGAATGCACTTTGCATCATCACAAGAAGCGCTGCATATAGCTTAAGGTATGTACTCTGGATCTCAGAGAGAAACTGAGCGATCTGCGTAGCAAACCAAAGCCTGTCCAACCAAGGATGCCCCGAGCTTGTTTCGCAAGCGACGGGAGCGTATTGACCCAAGCTGAGCAGAGAAAAAGTCTTCACAGATGCCAGTAGCCATTGATAAGGTAAGCACCCTCTACAGAGTTACGGCAAAACTCGACAGGCCTGGCTTTCGCACGGATTCTGTGCACTCAATCGCGGTAGGAATCTCTTCTTGCGGTGCCCCTACGTCCCTCATGTTCGCTATGTCCCGAACCTCGGATATTTCGACTACAGTCAGTCGATCAACTCCATACTGTGTCCCTGCATGATCCCATAATGCAATCATATCTGCTTTGGGATATATGCACTTTTTTTGGAGATGCCAGAGGCTGTCAGAAAGTAGAACCACAGTCCGAGTAGCAACACCAATAGTTCAGGCTTGCTAGCAGTGCAAGCACTAAGCCACTAAGCACGAGCGGAAACCCAGCGCACCACTCCAACATGTGAACAGACGGTTCCAAGCTATATACCGCATCTATTGACCTGAGGATCATGTAAGTAATTTAGAAGCCGCAGTGCCATACCGTAGAACAAGAAGTAGTAACACGTAAAGCAACGAAATGCCATGTCACATCATGAAAGGTAAGGTAATCTAAGTAAGAAAGGTCGTACAAGGTATTGTGAGGTAATGCAAGTCAATGTCAGGTAGTAGTGCAATGTAGCGCGGCACTGTCATGCAAAGCGATGCAGCGCATGCAATGCTGCGCAATGTAGTGGCCATGTCGATGCCAGCACAAAGGTAAATGTATCCGTCATATGCCGTATAAGTGTGTACTCGCAACTGTAATGCGCATCATTGGGGGCACAGCTATGCATGAAACAAGAACCGCCATTCCGAAACCTCAGACCTACAACAACAGTAGGCCACATTTCCGTCCGAGTGTTTGAGGCCAAGAGCGCGAGCAAGAGAGCGAGCACAGGCATAGCTCGCTGCGGTGGTGAACAGCATGAAATTGTAGTTGTGAAGGCACTATGACTGATGATAATGATGTCGGCGCTGGCAGAGGGAACTCATTGGCATGGTGATTGGTTGGCATCGTGTTGCAGCAGTGACGATGATGATCATGATGGCGAAAGCGAGTGTGAAGACGAGAAGACAAATTACATCGTTACTGGTGCCAGCCGTGAACATCTCCGGGCGCCGCCAATCAGTACGAATGCTTGCATGTTTCTGGCTGCGCATATTGTCGTCATACATGCGGTTGTGATTATTGCCATCCATGAGACAACTGGCCTTGCCATCCATATGATAATTACAGACGAAGCCAATCGAATTGACACTGACACAAAACCCCACGCCCTGACCCCTGGACACAAAAGGCCCAACAAAGTGAGCGCCTCCTCCGCTTTGACTTGAGGCTCTGAACTCTCAATCAGACCGGAAGCCTCCCTCAACCCTCAGACAACCCTATAAACACTGTAAAGCCCCATAAACATGAACCCCCCAAACTCGGAACTCTTGCATTCAGATCCTCACATCCCGCATCCCCGAGGTTGGCCATCCAAGCGCAAGGGCCTCGCGAGCGCTAGTGAGTAGTTTCGGGTGTCGGGGTGAACGTTCTCGAGTTTGGGTGTAGAGTATTATTTACCTGAAACTGACTGCCTATCCTGTGCACTATAGATGTTGGACGCAATGAGTGTGGACTGGAGCTGGCTGCGCTGCGCATGTTGAAAGATTTCCGGTGTTGCCGCGTCGTTGTCGTGTACATGAAAGACGTTGCCCTCATGTTCATGTCTGTGTAAACAAGTGCACGAGTGGAGATACTGGTATGTAAAGTCATGTAATGGAATGTCACATGTTGTATTGCAATGTATGGAAATGCCTCGCCTGGATTGTCCGAGTGTGAGCGCCGAAACCCTCACCTCAAGCCTAAACTCTATACCATGCACCCTGCTACGCTCCAATCCCATCTTGGAGCCGTGGAACATGCAAAGTAAGATTCAAAACATCCCAGGAATAGAGGGCTGAAGGTTGGGCTCGCAAGCAATATCTTCATGCACACCCCCAGTTGACATACCCACTCTGCTTGAAGACATTACGCACCATCGGGATTCCGAACATAGTTCTTATATTGAGGGGTGGTTTATTACATGAATCCCCAGTCTCCCTGCCGCAGATCTTGCACCCTGGCAGCCCATACTCGAGCTCTAAATCTTGAGCCCCCATGACCCTAAATCCAAGAAGCCTTTCTGGCATATCCAAGGTTACGGCTCATAGTCAGCAAAATCTTAGAAGTAAAGAAGGTAACCGTTGACCTTCTTCTTGACTGCTCTTGGGAGCTATGTTTTACTTTTAACTTACGATATACCTTGAGGGGGTTAATAAGAATACTATTAGTATTCTGGTTCTAACGGCGGCTAAGTTTTATTTGGGGCATGCTAATCCCAATATAGTCCCAAACATCATCCTTCAGTTCCGGAGGATACTGGACAAGCAAGAACCTCTGACACCCCCACTCTCCATGTCGTGGCTCTTGCGCTTCCACAGCGCTGGTTTCAGACCCTCAGTAAAGCTCGAACTCCAAAGGTGTGGAGACTAGGGCCTTAAGCCCCATGACGACTTGGCTTGCAACCTTTCTCCTCGGGCCGGTTCAAGACATTTGGCCCTGTGCATCGCAGTTTAGCAGCCGTTGCTTGAAGAACAGGCCACGGCCACGTTCAGTTCGATGTTTCGGGCCTGGAGCCCTAAACCCGAAACTAAGCTTAAACCCTGACCTCAAAACCCCAAATCCTAAGTTTCTCGATCCAAATGTTTTTCAGTTGAAGGACTACGCATGTTGCGAGGCTGCTCAGGACCAAGAGTTGAGTTCTGCGATAGGTGTAAGGGATGAGGGCCCTTACTGGAGGTTTAGCTTTGACGGGGTCGTGGACTGACATTGGGATTACCGGTGTTTGTTGGGTTCCTAGAGATGTGATTGCTATCGGCTTCGTCAAGCGGCCTTCAGCGGTTTACGAAGGCGCAAGTTGAGATCCGTACAGGCTTCCTTGAAGGGTTGCCCGATTTTCTCTGGCATCATGGGGGGTGACGTGCGTGATTCGAATGCTTGTAACTGAGCTGCCCAACGAGTCTTGTCCGTCCACCGATGTGGCCCCATGTGACGAGGGCATCGTTATCGTAAGCTTGGCTCGTCTTTGCCGAAAAAAACACAAGATGTGTTCATACGTTTTTCAGGTTTGAGTATGAAACTTCTGGGCTTACAGGTGCACGGGTTTGGTGTAGCCTGGCCGGGATGACTGCCCCGAAAGCGGCGGCAAGAACGCTACACCTACATTTTGAGCGCCAAGCCCTGAACCTCTATCCTGACTGTTCAAGCCCCACACCCTCGAAACACCTACACGCCTGAAACCTGTTCCGCCAGTCTCATTCGTCATGGCGAACCAGTTGGCGCCGGCGATGGTTTTGCTTTTTCTCGTGGGGAGTAGCAGCGCTTTCCGTCCCGATCGACGTCAGGCAGGACAGGGTCCTGGGTCTTAAGGTTGGGGTACCGTGTTGATGGGGTTGTTAGGGTCAAAGTTGTCCGTCATGTTGGTTTTGGCGTAGAAGGCTCAAGGTCAGGCAAGAGGTTTGGGAGTTTGCATCAGGCGAAAGGATTCGAAGTTATACCATGCGGGGCCCCGGAGGCGTAGACTTCACGAAAGGGCGTATGGCGGAGAGCGCTCACGCATCAGAAGTTTCTAGCCTGGCTTCGAGCACGTAGATTTGGCATTTGCTGAGGAGCCCCAGCCTCACGGAACATTCGGCAAAGCAGGACGAGTCCTGACTCACGGCATTCTCAACGGATCCCTCTAGCTAAACAACCCTGCTTAGGATTCAGAGTTTCGAGTGTTCGATGTTTAGGTCTGAGAGTCCAAGCCCAATGCTCGCAACTCTGAATCCTACTGTAAAATTTGAGGGGTTCGCGGTCCGAACTCCTAGGCATGCGTTTGCCGACCAGACACGACCGACACCCGACCTCCGACCCCATTCCACCGCGACCCTTCGATTCGAGGGATTGATCCTGGCACCTTCGGCTCGTGGACGTAAGCTCTTGGCCATTCCACCACTTTGGATTTTGTTTTAGTGTTGGGGCCCGAAGCCTGTAAGGAAAAACGGCAGGAGAAAATGAGCCCCGAACCATTCAGCCCCATGCCCTCTAACCTCTACACGCGCGTCAAGCCTTAGCCATAGTTTGGAAGACTCTGTAGTTCTTGAGTTTATGATTAAAAGCACAAGGAGCTCCCCGCGTTAGGCCCTGATTGCCCCGCCCTACTCCTAACCCCAAAGCCCGACCCTCGTAACACCTGGAAAACCTTACATGCCCGACCCCCCAACCGAAATCCTACAGCCAAAGGCTTTTAGACCCTGCGAAAAGCTTCTAAAGATACTAGTTATAGTTAAAGTCCGAAGTCTTGTCAACCCGAAAGGGAGAGGCCTGGCCCGATGACACCGCAGCACCCCAATGGGGGAAGCTCGTGGATGCCGTGAAAGCCAACAAGGCTACCGAGGCCCCGGACCTCCCGAGGTGTATGTTTTATTTGGGGGGGGGGGGGGGGGGCTTAATAATTAATGGATCTCATAGGGTTCCCTTAAAAGGTGTTTTTCAGGCTTACTAGAAGGGATCTATAAGGGTACTCCAATATAGGGGCCTTAATAATTCGAATAATAGGGTTCCTTCCTCTATACGGTCTATACGGGCTACTATAAGGGCTATTATGAGGGTTTAGTAAGGGATCTAGAAGGGTACTATAGCACACAAGCCTTAACAATTAGAAAAGGGTTTTGGGGCTCCAGTATACTACAAGTATAATCAGGAACCCCCAAACCAGAATTGGTAATTGTTTAGGCAGCTTAAGCCCCTATAGCACTAGATTATGTACCACTGATACCATTGCATCATTACTCGGTTATACTATGCTGTAGTATAGGGTTGGCAGTTGGCGGTTTTAGTTGAGGCCGAGGGTTTCGGGTGCAGAGATGACGTTTAATCCAGGGATTCAGATTTCCAGTTCGGCCGCACGTTGCGGCATGATAGGTATTGTAGTGGTTGAATACAAGGGCTTCAGTAACTAGAAAAGGGTTGTTTAGTTGGGGCATATCCTTATGCGCGTATACTCGGGACCTACAAAGGCGGGCATAGTAGCAGAAACGCCAGGCAGAGAGCGAGCCCAGCAAGCCCAAATTCTCGAACAAACAGCTCGAGAAGGCCCAAGTACGAGGGTCGCAGGTCTCGTGGTTTGTTGTTCTGTTCTGGTTGGTGTTGTTGAGTGTTGGAGGGGCTTAAGCTGGCATTCAGTATTTGCAGCCTCGGTACAGGACCGAGGGTTTGCGTCCTGAGGGTTTTTTAGGCCTCAGCTTCAAGGGCCTTAACCCGAATCCCTATCAACGTGTGTTTGTGCGTGTAACACACAGTGTTGGGTGCAACTACCCTACCCTTGCTTGATCTTTTTAGCTTCCTGTCAGTTACTGTCCCCGTCGTCCTGCCTGCACACTCGGTCTCCTATGCCCGAGGGTCTTTGCCGCTGGGCCCCCTACCCTTATGCTGTCGCTTAGTTGGCCTTGTCCTGCACTGTCTGTTTACCTTGTCTCCTTTGCACTGCCCGTCCTTGTCCTACTGTAATGAAAGCACTGTCCCGTAATGAAAGCACTGATCGACTTCCGCATGCACTTAACGCATGTGTCCCTGCATGTGGTTCCTTTCGCTTGTTCCATGCACATGTGGCACCTTCCAGAAAGAAGTGCTAAGAAAGAAGTTGGTGCATGAGTCGCGTACCTTCTGGACAGTGCCTGCGCGAGTTGAAGTTTGAGAGCTTTCTTGAACGCTGATGGCTGACTTGGTGTTGAATGATGACGAGGTCGTACTGTGAAACCACTATCCCACGCCACCGCCGTAAGCCATGGCTTGATATAAGTATAAGCTGGCACACACAGACACACACACACACACACGACACGCATGTGAGTCCACCAGCCAGTCGTGTGTGCATGGAGCCCTGTTGATGTTGACAAGCCTCTGCTCGCAGCAAGATGGGCCACCATGTCTGGCACTCATGCTACGAAGCAACATCTGGCTGTGACTGCCAAGACACCGTCGCTTCGAAAGCAATTGTCAAGCAAAGTGCAAAGTGGACGCAGAAGGGGCGCGCGCCGCGAACTGCTGCAAGCTAAGAACATTGACCTCAACATGGGTGGAGACCACATGTATGCAACCAGCGGGTCCAAAAGTCTTGCCAGGGACTGATGACGATGTGGATAACTTTTTGGCTCCCAGCAACACCCCACGATCATTTCGATCTGGTGTTGATCAGTAGTCTGCTGGTCAGGTGATGAAGATGCAAGCCCAACAAAAGACCTTGGGGGCTGCGTTTGAACTAGCTGCAGCTAGTGACACAGGTTCGTGAGCCGCACTGAGCAACAGGTTTGCGTCGACGTACCGGCTAATGTTGTGATTCGGAGCCTCTGTGGGATCCCTTTCTTGCACAAGCAGAGCTGGGAGTGTTTGCCGAGGGTTCAGCGCCAGCAATTTCTGCAGGCAGTTTAGGGTTAAGGGGAGTGACTTTGCTCACATTTGCATACACACTCTTGTTGGTTTCTTTACAGCAGGTGGCCTTGATTCATCTGCTGTAACCGACTGCGAACCGTGACACCTCATCTGGCTTGCAGGAGTTGCGAGGTTGTAAACCTCATAAAGCCGCAAGTAGACATCACTGATTAAACTTTGCACTGGGAGGGTTTCGCGTCAAAGATTCAGGCTTTTGGGGTTGAGGGTTAAGGGTTTACCCAGGGTGCTCTACGCCCGTTGAATAGCCATGTGCTACACCCCGGCGGCGTTTGTTTGTGGTACTCGTATCTTGTAGTCTCTGAGAGATGTTTATGTTTCCCATGCTGAGGCTCTGGGTCGGGGCTTCGGGTTCAAGCTTCAGAAGAAGAAAGGCCGCGATGCAAGGATCTGGCTAGCCCCAAGCCCAATAGGAAAAAAAGGGCTTCTTCTGAGGTTTTGGCAGCTGCGGCATAGGAGCTGATGGAAACCTTTAGGGAGGATTGAAGGTTAACGGCGTTTTGGGGTTTACGATCCAATGTTAGATGGGCCTATTTCATATGCACAGCCCAGGTGTTAAAGGTATCCAACATTTCCGCGTGGTACAGGCGGAGCTCGACAACATCAAGCGCGTGAGTTTTGTGCCAACCAGGACCGGCCGGAGAGGCAATCCTGAACCGGAACTCGCGAGATAGAACCTTGAGGACCACTGTAGTTGATGTATCTGATAAGTATAGAGTCAGCCATGACCCAATCCCGAACTCCCCCACACCCTCACTCCCTGCATCCTAACGCATCAACCCCGTGCCCTTCTCCAAGGTGTTTACCTTCACTTGTCGAGGCCTTTGATTGGGTGTTAGATTAAAATTACGGGCTGGGATCTTTTAACAAAAATAAGATTATGGGCTTCCGGTTTCGGTTGCGTTTGCTGGGAGCGATTCGCTTCTTTGGCTTAATCCGATCGAACAGCTCCGAACTCGTCGTCCCCCATCTCTTCGGAGGACTAAACTCTAAGCCCTAAACTAAGCCCTAAACCAAACGAGAGTTTCCGAAAATAGGGGACCCTAATATCGTACCCTAAATGGTAGGATCCTTATTTCAAGGACCCCCCAAAATAAGGTACCCCCTATAATTTTCCGGGGAACTCCCAAACTCTTCGGAGGACGGAGATCGAAGAGCTCCTGGAACAGAGCATTGCAGCTGAAACGGAGCGCAAAGCCACTCCGCCTGCAGAGGGTCCTGGGTTTCTAGATGTAGTAGTAATAATCGTAGTAGTAGCAGTAGTAGTAGTAGTAGTAGTAGTAGTAGTAGTAGTAGTAGGTGATGTGGGGTCGCGAGCGTGTTCGAGAGAGAGAGAGAGAACGAGCGAGAGAGGTGATGTGTTGCAGGGGGGAGTGTTGAGGGTGGTTTAGGATTAAAGTCTTCGGGCACAAAAGTTCGAGGGTTGGACCTCCACCTGAGGAAGGCCATCCGGGGCTGTTGCTCTCAAAGCTCTACAAGATCAAAGCCTTGTGCCCCGAGTCTCTGAATCCGGACAGCCCTGTCGTGCCTTCAAAAGCTTCCCGGGGGGGTTTAGGGAAGTTTAGAGGGATTCGGGTTCTGAGCTTGAGGGTTGCAGGTTTCAAAGGTAATCGGGATTGGGATTTAGTGTTTGTTCTCTCCACTCGGTGGTCTGGTGCTGGCTTCAGGGGTTCCGGTTCAAGGGTTGGGGGTTGAACTGTCGATCCTTTGAGCTACTAAACCCTGAGGGTTCAGAGCTGTTGGCGTTCCCCGAACCTGCACAGCGCTTCACGATAGACGCCGCAAGCGCCACGCCAGCGATCCTAAGCCTCTAACATTACACCCTAAGCCTTACACTCTTTGCTGAAAGCTTTCGCCCTGCACCCCAAACAGTAAACACCCAAACCCAGCAGTTTCCAGGTTGGCTCATTATTATAGTTACTCGCATGGTATAATGGGCCCCAAAACCCTATCGTAATGAATAAGGCCCCTGTAGTAGAGTAGTTTCGTGCCTTTGTCAAGGGCTCAATTCCATTCGGCTCTCAGGCAAAATATCGCTGGTAAAACCGGCGGTTACGATACCCTGAGGGGCTTATTCCATGACTCAAAGGTTCAAAGGAGTTACACGCCGAGGTGCTGGGCTGCACCTTGTTTTGTAACAGTCAGCTGCTCGTTGTTGCAGAAGAAGTCACATGGAGAAAGTTTGTAATTCCAGTTCATTCGCCAAGCCCGAAGCCTATGACCGCAAAACCCCTCACCGACAACCCTAAACCTTCAGCCCGAAGAATAAAGTTCTTTGGTCCGCAGACTGGGGCCCTTGACTGCTCAATCCCTCCAAACACCGACCCTACACCCGTCTCCCAAACAAGCAAACTAACCTTTGTAAAGGAATAGTTCGGAAATCAAGCACCCCAAAAATGAGAACTGATTTTGGGGGGGATACATAGAAACCTTACACACAAGCCCTGTCGAAAACCCTACGCCCTTGAACCGTCCGAACCCTTTGTCACCCTAACCCCGACAACCGGCGAGAGCCTCAAGCCCTAGATCCTCCATTAGAGTCACTAGAGGTGTATTTTCTAGGGTTTCACCATAAGCAGACCTCGAACCCTTTGCCACGCCTGGATTGTCCGAGTGTGAGCGCCGAAATCCTCCCCTGCTAAATCATTCGAAACCCTAAACCCCTCCAGAACCTTCTCAGGCTGCAAACTCATCAAATCAGGCACCCTAAGCACTGCTACAGCCCTTCACCCCCACAATCAAAAGCTCTCAATCCCTCCCCCCCACTCAAAAAAGGGCCCTCCTGGTGAGAGGACGACACAATTTTGGCCAAGTTGGGCCGGGGCTCAAGCCGAGGGGGAATTGGCGCAGGCAGGAATAGGGCGTCTCGTCAGCGTGCAAGCCTCAAACCCTGAACCGTGAGGCTTAAGTAAAGAACAGTAAAGAAGCTCATAAGAACACTAAATCCGAAAGTAAATCCAGAAGTGCGCCGAAACCCTAAAACCAGTAAGGGTTCCGGGCCTTGGGTCCATTGAAAGGATGAGGAGTACGGGGCTTTGCGTCCGGTCAGGGTCTGGGTTCAGGTCTTGGTACGTACCTATGCGCTCTCCAAAAGATGCCCTGAACCCTAAACCGTACGTGCCTGTATCGGGGCAAAACCCTAAGTGACAAAGGGTTCCATATTATGGCTGCTTGTAGATGTCTTGAAAATGGCTACAGGTACACGATAAACGCTAAAGCCTGAACGTTCCCCTGGACCCGAAGCCCTGGCATCCCAGCTTCAAAGGACCGCGAGACGAAGGTAGTTCGACAGCTCGAAACTTCAGATGTAGGGTCCAGGGTTTCGAATTTTGGGTGGGAGATACCGGGATTACGATTCAGGTTTTGGGGTTTGCGTCTTGGGCGAATATGGGAGTTTCCGAAAATGGGGGGACCCTAATATAGTCCCCTAAATAGTCGGATCCTTATTATAAGGGCCCCAAATAAGGTACCCCTAGTTTTCGGAAACTCCCATATAATGCTGGGCCTGAGGATTCTGCTTCAAGGTGCCTTGTGGAGCTGCAGTGGCCTTACGCTTACCAGCCCGCAGTCCGGAACCTTAAGCCCAGAGAGCCCAATGCCATTACCCCTTAATGGATGAACATACCTTAAGTTGTAGTAGGATCATAGTAACCTTAACCGTACCTTAATGGAGGAACATACCTTAAATTATCGTAGGATCATAGTAACCGTAGACAAATATCCACTAAACTTAAAACCACAACTAGCCGCCTCGGCCGGCCCCCGACAGGGATGTGTAGTATCAGGTACCAGCACGCAGCACAAACCAGAATACCCAGGATGAGGATGAGTAACCCTTAGAAGCCCACACGAACCACCGCAGCCACAGCCACCACGACCACAACAACAGCAGCAGCAAAAGCAGCAACAGCAGCAGCGCAACGGCAACATCAGCCACGACAGCAACAGCAACGACCAAGCGGACGGAGCCCCCCACGGGCTGAGGAAGACATCAAGCATAGCTTTCATCCATGTTGTTCACCACCACACAATGCCCGGGAAGGGGAGTTGAAAGGATGATGGGAAGAGGCTAAATCTAGCACCGAACCGTCGGCGGATTAAGCGGCATTGGGCTCTTTGGTAAACCCAGACCCTAAAATTGCATTCAAGCGCCAAGCCCTGTTTCTCATCGAGGCGGGTACATCGGAGATCCTGGTATGCTAACGTTCCTCAACGACACCAAAATGCATCTTGATGCATAAACCTGTAGCCCCAAACCCTGTAGAACCCTTGGTACAAGGATCCCTTTTTTAGGGCTCAGGGCCTTAGGGCTTGCATCGACCCTTGGGTCGGGGCTGTGGTGCCTTGAGTTATAGGGACGATGCTTCGGGCCATACTTAGGGTTTAGACTTTGGGATGTAGGGCTCAAGGCAACCCTGTTCGGACGACCCTATAGCAGATATTGTAGCACGCAAGAAAGTAGCCCCTGCAAGTGTGGCGGCCCCAGATACTCAAGCCAGCCGCTGGTCATCCGGCCAGGGGAAGCAAGCCGATAGAGTCGGGCACGCACGATTACGGAGCTCAAGTAGCCCACGCCCTACTACCTAGAACACCCTAAGCCCGCAACTCATCTTGGAGTCACCAACACGCCCAACCCTAATCCGACAGAACCCTGCAGCTGGGCGTGCTAAGCACTGAAACTGCAAAGCCACAGGCCTTGAAACCACCGCTGCTACTCTAGGACTTTAGGGGCCGCAATAGTTCCTGGTTGTAGTCCCTACCAATTTTTCTCGAATCCTAAGCCCACGATTATGAAACCCCTGATGAAGCCCCTTATAGAACCTTTCACCGAGGCCTTTGGGTTCTTCCTCCAACGGCCCAAACGCTGTGCTGACGAACTGCACCTCCGGAATCTACGGTACGATGGAGAAGCGCGCTCCGAGGGGTTACGGTAGGGCTTGGGGCTTAGGGCGCGTAGGGCGGACTTCGAAGGTTTTGTAGTCACAGAGACTGGGGTTGCTGACAACCCCGACCAAGAATCTTAATAAACCCCAGTTCTCTACTTCGGACTTGCTACTGACTAAGACGCCATCTAAGCATGGACTATCGGCCGCTGTGCAACAAGATGCCCTAAACCCTAAACCTGGAACTAAACCGAAACTCACTGATTGCTGGCTGCTCTCGGAGTTTCTGCTCTAATCTAAGCTGAATTTGAAAATCCCAAGACCTCAAAAAATGGGCCGGGAAACTGAGTTAGCCCTAAGCCTAAACCCCGTAAGCATGAATGGTGTCCCGAGCGAGGTCGTTCGAACTCGAAGGTTTGAAAGTTTGAAGGTTTGGAGGTTGAAGCTTGAAAGTTTCAAACTTTGAAGGTTTGAAGGTTCGAAAAGTGCAGGAGTTCGAAAGTTTGTGCACCTTGGTGTGCACAAGCTAGCCGGCGTAAAACTTCGAACTTTTCAAACTCGAAACTTTCAAACTTTCAAACTTTCAAACTCTCGAACTTTCGAGCTCGACTGGCTGCTTGAAACTCAAACTTTAAACTTTTCCCGCGGGCGAGTTCGATCGGCCTTCGAAGTTTGAGAGTTCGAGACTTTGAAAGTTTGCAAATTCGAAGGTTCGACGGTTTCAAACTTTGAAAGTTCGAAAGTTCGAAAGTTTGAAAGCTCGAAAGTTCGAAAGAATGAAAGTTCGAAAGTTCGGAGTTTGAAAGGTTGGCTTCAGATTGGCTTCAGATTTCCTCTTCGGCTTGGGCTGAGGTGACGAGTTTGAAAGTTCGAAGGTTTCAAACTTCGAAAGGTTTCAAGTTCGAAGGTTTGAAAGTTTCAGAGATCGAAAGTTTGAAAGGGATGAACGTTCGCGAGTTTGAGAGTTCGAAAGATTGAAAGTTTGCAAAGTTTGAAGGTTTGAAGTGCGTCGAGATGGAAAGTTTGAAAGTCCGCCGAGTTTCGAGCTTGAAAGTTCGAGAGTTTGACAGATTGAAAGTTCGAGTTTGAAAAGTTTCAGAGTTTGAAGCGCTCGACATGCGGTCACGTATATGGGTGGCGTTCGCAACCCCAATTAAGTATCTGGAACAAACACGCCTTCTCTGTTGGCGATTCCGGTTCACTGCGCCCTCATTTTGCGATTCCGGTCATCATAGCCCCTCACCACATATCTTTATTACGCTCCCATTGGGCGATTCCAGCACACCGTGTAACTGAATCGCACCGCTTGAGTTGGCGATCTTAACCACACCCCTCATTTAGCCTTTCCGGGTCATCGTATTTGTCGTATTACGCTTACTCATTTGGCGCTTTCTGTTAATTTTACATCTTACACACGCCTTCTCTTTTGGCGATTCTAGTTCACGGTATATCTCAAGCACGCCCAAAGGACGTTTTGGTTCATTTCTTCGCGGCTTAAAAAAAAGGGGAGTTTGCCCCCCTCCCCCTCCATTTGCAAAGCTTCCGAACCACCCAACATGAATATTATTTTCGCTTTTAACCCCCCTGATGCGTTTTCGTGTGGCTTTCTCCTTTGTGTGTCTCGGAGAAGACTTTTCCCGGCGACTAGTGGTACTAGTCGGGGGGTGGCGAGGGGCTCATGGGTGAAATATGATAGGGGGGGCTTTGTAGTGTTGGATCTGGGCGAAGTATGAGAGAGGGGGTTGGGTGAAGTATGTAGTCCTCCAAATCACTGGGGTTGGGTGAAGTACCTAGTCCTCCAAATCACCTTCCAAATCACTCATGATCATAATGCTCTTTTCTTCGTTTTTAACCCACCTGAAGCGTTTTCGTCTGTTTTTTTTTTGTTTTTTCGTTTGTGTGTGTTGGAGAAAACATGGCTTAAGAGAGCGGGGAGTTTGCAGTCTAAAAACAGCGGGGGGTTGGGGGGGGGCGCAGCCCCCCCCCCCATTTGCAGAGCTTCCATATCATTCATGAAAGAAGGGGGGTTTTGGGTGAAGTACGCCTGCAGTCTAAAATAAGCGAGGGGGGGTTGGGGGGCGCAGCCCCCCCCCCTCATCTGCAGAGGTTCAAAATCACTCATGATTCATGATATCTTCTTCGCTTCTAATCCACCTGAAGCGTTTTCGTGTGCTTTCTCCCTTGTGTGTGTTGGAGACTGGGGGGGCTCGAGTCTTGGATTTGAACCAAGTATGAGGGGGCGGGGCTCGTAATCTGGTTTTTGGTGATGTATGAAGGGGGTTACTTTTTTATTTTTTTGCGGCTTAACAGAGCAGGGAGTTTGCAGTCCAAAACAAGAAGGGGGTTGGGGGGGCGCAGCCCCCTTGCAGAGCTTCCAAATCATTCATGCTTAAGTTTTGTTCTTCGCGTTTAGCCCCCTGAAGCATTTTTGCGTTGCTTTCTCCTTTGTGTGTGCTGGAGAAAGGTGGGGCTTAAAGTCATTGATTCAGGGAGACTGTAAGGGGACGCCTCGACGTCTTAGATTTGGACGACGTATCAGGGGAGGGGGATCTTAAGAGAGCACCCCCATTTGCACAGCTTCTGAATCACTCATGATGAATTTTAATTCTTCGCGTTTAACCCCCTGAAGCGTTCTCGTGTTGCTTTCTCCTTTGCGTATGTTGGAGAAAGGGGGGCTTAACATCTTGGTTGTAGGAAGACTGTAAGGGGAAGGGGGAGGCTCGAAGTCTTGGTTTTGGACGAAATATGAGGTTGGGGGGGGGGGTCGTAATCCTGGTTTTTGGTGAAGTATGAAGTGGGAGACGCTTTCATTAATTTTTTTCGCGGCTTAGCAGAGCGGGGCGTTTGCAGTCTAAACAGAGCGGTGGGGTTCGCCGAAGACTCCAAGCCGCCCCCCCCCCCGCCCCCCCATGGTCTTCCTAAATCCAGAACAACAACCGCCCCCCTTCATAGTCTTCCTAAATCCAGGACTGCAGGCCCACCCCCCCCCCTCATCCTCTTCCTAAATCCAGGACTACCCGTTCGCCCGGGGGGGTCCCGGGCTATTGAATCGGACTCGGAGTTACCGGGCCCAGACCCTAAGATGAGGACGTCAACATGGTTTCAAACTCAAACTTTCAATGTATTCAAACTTCAAACTCTTCAAACTTACAAACCTTCAAACTCCCAAACTCTCAAACTTTGAACATCTCAAACTTTCGAACTCCACGGCTCTCAAACTTTCAAACTCTCGAAATTTGAAAACGTCAAACCTTCAACCCCCCAAAGATTGAAATTTTCGAAATTTCAGTCTTCGAAGCTTTCGAACTTTCAAACTTCCTGGGTTTCAAACTTTCAAACTCCAAGCTCTCAAACTTTCGAACTCGAGCCTGAGGGCTGCTCTGTGAACCCCTACGCGTCTCCAGCGGTCCTTCTCCTTTTCAAACTTTCGAACTTTCAATCTTCGAAGCTTCAAACTTTCAAATTTCCGGGGTTTCAAATTTTCAAGCTCCAAACTCGCGCCAGCTTTCGAACTCGAAACTCTCAAACTTTCAAACTTCAAACTCTTCATTCTCCAAACTTTTCAAACTTTCAAACTCTCGAATCCCGTCCAACATGTACTACGTTCAAACTCTCAAAGATTCGAGTTCGAAAAAACCCACTCGTGACACCTCTCCGTAAGCATGGAAGGCACACGTTTCAAGTCCTTCCGGTCCCTCAAGTTTTTTTGCCTTGAACATTGAAAAGTCCTGCCCGCAACAAGACCTCTGCCCTCAAGCCGTCGAAGCCTCTCCACGCATTGGAGGCCAAGGATCAACCTGTTCTATGAGAGCGAGGCTGGTTGAAGAGGGCTCCGTTTCTAGAAGACTTGTAGCATGTACCATGGTGTTGTTGATGGCACATGGTTCCTGTGTTCTTTCTGGGGCTCTTGAACTCAGAGCTGGAGCTTCCATGGTGACGATTTCACAGGGACAGGGGCCTGCGCTGCGTTTCACAGCCAGCCAACGAGGTTGGGTTAATGGAGGATTTGGGCAGGGTCCTGTGTGCCCCGGTCGTTCTTGATCAAACCTATCCGTATGCCCCGGTCGACAACCCTACACCCGTGCTTGATGACCTGTAAACGATACCCTGCCTCCATGTGTACTTCTTTTGTCTTTTCTGACGATGGTAAGCCTCTTTGCTTTGATGCAAATTGGCTTCAGCTTCCAGGGAAAGCAAGATCTGTCAGAGGTGGACTGGGCCGAACCCTAAAACGTCGCGACCCCCAACACAACATCCCTCCTCGGTCCCCAGAGAGACCTGTGGCCCCAACAATCCTTACTGAATGACTCCTTCTCAATGAATGCATTTATCCTGTTAAGAACCCTGATTGAAAAGTACGAAGCCTATATAAGGCTGCAGATATCCCTTGACCGAAGGGGTAGCTTCGGCCTCTCCGACGTCAGGAGAAGACGCAGGCGCTCCTCGTTGATTTCCTTTCCCTGCGCACGGCGAACGAGGTCTCGCTCTTCAAGATGTACGTGGCGAAGCTCCAGGAGAGCTTGGGGCTCTCTAAGGGCTCCCATCAGCCACAAGGGTTCTCTCAGAGCTCCATCTCCTATACACAAGTTCTGCAAGGGATCTAGAGTGTGGGGTTTGGGGCTGAAGGCTGGGAATTTGCTTGGTTCCGGAGGTTCCGGAGTGAGTATCGACCGCAAGGGTTCAGGGTTTTATCGTGTGGAGCTCATGGCTCATGCTGTCGGGCCGGTTAACAGCTGAAGATGTAGTAGGGCTTGGCGTCTAATCTAAAAGCCTGGATAATTACCACTGGTATTCCTCAGGGCACCTTTCGGTTTTGATGCTAAAATGTTTCCACCACCACCACAACCGCATGATGCCCGATGGGCGTCTACGAAAAAAGGGCGGGTCGTCTGGGGTTAGTTCCTGTGTGTTTCAGCTCCAGGAGTTCACTTCTGGGGGCAAGAACGCCTTCAAGCTCGATCCTGCCAAAGAGGAGCTGCTGGCTCAGGAGCTCGAGCATGGGGGGGGGGAAGAGTTTGTAATGGTATTCCGTCTTGCCGTGCAGTCCCCATCTAGCTTTACTTTCATTTACTCACCAACCCTGGTTGAATTAGCAAGGCCTCTGTACCATGGGTAGAACAACTTTGTTTAGCCTGAAGTTTCCCAAACCCGAAGCCCTAAACCCTGAACTCGGAAACTCTAAGCCTCCACCTAGAGCGCAACTCTACACCGCATAACCCTGAACCCTGGCTTCATATAGCCCTAAATGCTCTTTCGCAGGGATCCTCGATACAATTCTAGTATGATACAGCCCAAAGCCCTGTGATACTCTTTGCAGTTCCTGCAGCTAAGCTAAGCCCCCTAAAACTCTGCCTTCCTTAGGAGCTGCAAGATGACTATGCCAAGACGGTCAGCATGTTTACGAAGATCGCATCTGCGCTCGGGGACAGTGGGTCCATCGAAGACCTTGGGCTGTTTCAGCTACCTAAAGATTGGAGCCGGGTTCCTTTCTGCGGGGTATGAGATGGCTACAGTGATACAATGGGCCTTGGTAATTCGAACGAGGTGTTGGGATGGGTTATGATGTAAGTGCTCGAGGAATTCCAAGTGATGCGGTATTGCACGAGGACTTTTGCTAAAGAGTCAGTCCCTATAGATCCAAAACTTCCTAGCCCTCAAAGCAAGAATCCCCAAACTGGTTACAATTAAACCTTCATCCTTGTCCTTAAACACGCCGGACCCCGAACCCAGAGCCCAAAAAGAGTTCGTGAGTCCTGATGCCGAATGCCGACCCGGCAAAGCTGAAAGATAGACTCCCTAAATGCTCAGCCGTCATCCCTAACCTTCAACCCAAAAGTCGAAACCCTAAACTCTAAGCCTCTCAATAGGATGCCCAGTCGCACCCATATTCCCTTTTTGTAGTCCTAGGTTCCTTATGAAGTTACCCAATACCAAGAAGGGAGCCCTTTTTATTCCTCGGTTACTGGGCATCCTAGCTCAAGTCTTGCTTTCAATCTTGCAATGTCTTAGCCCGGCCTTAGGCAAACACACTTTACGCCTTGTATACAAAACCCAAGCTTGTAAAGACAAACATTCCAAACGTAAGTCCGAAATACTGAACCCGTCTGCCAAACCTTATCGCGACAGCCGAATGCTCCCTTCAAGCCTACAGTCTAAAGCTCCTTGGTCTGAGTTCTGAGTTCTGGAGATGTACGTCATTAAAAAAGGTAGAGCCTTCAAACACAAACCCCTCGTAGAAGCCTCAACCCTAGACCTAAAGTCCTGAACCCTGAACCTCTACCCTAAACCCTATAGTATAAGGGGCCCCCACACCCTAACCTGATTATTAAGGCCCCTCTAGAAATAGTGTCCATATGATAGATCCCAGACTAAACCCTGATAATTGCCCTTATAGTAGCCCGTATAGAGGAACCCTATTCTAGTCATTACGGCCCCTATATTATAGTACCTTACCTAGACCGTTTTGGGTGTTCCTTATTCAAATTATCGTACAAGGGGCCCCAAAACCCGAGTCTAATTCTTAAGGCTCCTATGGCCCCACAGTACCCGAGGACTACGGGCTGAAAGTCCAATCCTACTGCCAGACCTGGCTGCGCAACGGTGGCGGGAAGGGAGGCGAAGTAAGAGATGAAACAGCTCTGGGGTTTGGTATACCATTACGGATTATCTAAAGTAAGACACCATAGAAATAGCATGGTCTATTCTATAGTATACCATTACGGAATAGATAATGTAATACACCTTAAAATTGCATACATAAACTCGATACCTACTAGAGTCCTTTAAGGTTTCGGGTTGGTGGAGCCTGAAACACACCCACACCTTAAGGCTTGAACTGGCGACCCTAAAATCCACGCCCTGAGCTGCGCACCCTGGAGCCTAAGCCCTAATCCCCAACATCCTAGGCCCTTCTACAACCGCCTGTGTTGTGGAAATTTGAATCCTACTAAGGCGAAGTGGGGAACGCGCAGTTCAGTGTCATGAGCCCGCATTTTCAGACACGCTTCTTCGTGGCGTCTGCGACGAAGTTGGCTGCTGCCAAGGCCGAGCCTCTGGCTGTCGCAGATCACACGCTACTGTAGGTTATTTGCGGCTGCGGTAAGAGCACAGGGCCTTCGTCTTTTTGCTTCCTCATGTTGGGTTAACGGCAGGTGTTTGGCGGGGTGTACACCGAGAGCCCAAGTTCACGCATAAACCGTCAAATACCAGGGGCCCAATAGTAGGAGCATACCTGCAATGATCAAGGGCTTGAAACTATGATGTGAAGTGTATGCCTGAATTGAAAGTGCTGGGCTCTCTGGATCCGGAAAGGGCAATGGTTTTGTGACTAGTGAAAATCGCTGACGGTGTGAGGTACAGGGTTTAGAGTCGGCTCTGGGGTGCCAGGTGTTTGGGACCCAAACCCTAAGGCCCCAAACTCTCAACCCTAAATGGGAGTTTCGAAAATTAGGGATACCTTATTTTGGGGTCCTTACACTAAGTTACTAAGGATCCTACGATTGAGGGTCCTATCTTAGGGTACCCTTTTTCGTAAACTCCCTTTAGGGCTTCCCTCGAGGTGACTAAGGCCGAGAAGGAGGCTTATCTCAACATCCTGGAGCACTTCGACGAGGCGGAGCACTGGGAACAGAGAGAGCCCCAGACCAGCTAATTCGGGAATATACCTGAGAACTCAACATAGTGATTTAAGGCTTAAGGCCAAGTATACTCCTTACTTAAGAGGTCTTGGGGTTCCCTTGAGAAACCCCAAGCCATAAACCCTGCATCCCAAGACATAAAGACCATTGCGCCACATCTTCGAGACGCAGGAGCCACGAATGCCAAGAAAGAGACTGTCTATGAACCGCTCTAGGCTTTACCATGCAGTCCTTCAATCTTTAGAATGGGCTACGTATCTATCGCTTTGACCCATATATATATATATATATATACATATATATGTTTCACTCACATACATACATACATACATATATCTATACGGGGCCAAGACCCTTTTACCTTTCCAACCACGAAGCCCGGTGCAGGGCGTGTAATTAACCCTTGGAGTACCCGTTTGCAATACCCTGAAGCATGCTGTGAAGTGAAGGTCATGGAAACAGCAGGTTACAGCGGCGCTGATGGCCCGGCTTTCGTGAATCTGGACGGTCTGCTGGAAAGGCTGTCGAGGAGCCGCTGAGGGTTTACAGAGTTTTCAAGCCAAGCAGCAGCCAACGAGCACTGATGAAAGAGCTGCCCAGCGAGGAACAGAAAGGGATCAGGAGTGTTTACAAGGTTCGCGTGTAGAATCTGCGGCCCGGGCTGAGGGTTTAGGGTAAATGGTTTTTCGGAGTCTGGGGTGTCAGGCTTCAGTTTCAGGACTGGGCTTTACAGAGTTTTGGGGGCCGAGGGTTTACATTGGGTTCTGCCAGGGAGCATCAGACGTCTTCCTTGGGCTGCAGGTAGGGGGTTTAGGTTTCAGCGCTTGGGTGTCGGGGTTTACTGTTTATGATGTTCGGCTAAGGGTTGAGGAGGGATTCGGGTTTAGGGCTAGGGTCCAGGATGTAGCGCTGCAGGCTTGTTGGGGAGGATAAGGCTTGCGGTTCATAGGGTTGGGGTTAATATCAGATTCAAGGGGTCTGAGAGCTTAAGGGTTCTGAGAGCTTGGGGCTTCGAATGGTTTAGAGTTGGCGGTTTTTCGATGTTGAATGTGTGAGGAACGGAGGGATGGGGGTGGGGGATGTCAGGGTTCGGTGCTTAAGGTCTGAAGGGGCTGACGTGCAGGATTTGAGTATTTGGGATGTAAGTTTTTTTGGGCTTAGAGTCTCGGTATGATGATGCTTGCAGTGTTGTCGATTGCGTTCGAGTCTTGGTAGCTTGGTCGAGTTCAACCCGGACCCGGTCTCAATTTGGTCTCCGAGGATTGAAAGATTTTGGACTCCATAAGCTTTGTAGCATTGCGCCGGAGCCTCACTCCAAAGCTTCAACAGCAAACCTCGGAACAACCCGGGACAGCAACTAGCCCTACAACCGTACACCTCGTGGAACCTTAGCTCTTATACCCCCTAAACCCTGTGGATCCAACAACCCTAAAACCGAGAGATGAAGGAATATGCACTTTCAATCATAAAGTTCGATCCCTTCTTGTTCAAGTTTGAGGTACATCTCCTAATTTAGTGGTCTGAATGTATCCCCAAATCAAGGTGTCAGAATATTCAACCCCTCATAGTCTGAAGTATGTCCCTTGCGTACTGTAGGGGCCTTACTAATCAGAACAGGGTTTTTGGGAGGGTTCCTTATTCTAACAGTAGTATATTCTAACTGTTAAGGTCCCTGTAGTAGTGGGCTCCCTGGTTTGCCATGGCCGAAGAGCCTCCAACGCCGCATGCGACGGTCCGGCTCGGATCAGCTCGAGGCAAGGCGACGTGCTGTTTTAGTACTGTTCGCCTCTTTTCTGGTAGGAGTTTAGCAGCCTTGGGTTTAGGGGTTTAAGGTCTGGGAGTCCAGGGTGCAGGGATTTTGATTTTGAAAGAACTTTTAGACCTTTGTCACTAGCTGCTGTTGCCTTGTCTTGTCACGCCACCTTCTGCTTCCAATGTGATGCATAAGCATGTGCAGGTGCGGTTGCGGCACGCCCGGAGGCAGAGCGCCTGGCTCAGCAGGGAAGGCTTGCGTCCCCTTCTGCTGTTCGGATGCTCATCCAAAGAGAAGATATGCCAGGATCGATGCAATTTTGACGCATTTCCTGGAGTTTTCTGGAACAAAGTAGGACAAAAGACACGGGAGGAGGGATGAAGAAGCTGGTACAGCAGAAGCAGAAACCACCAGAGAGTGACAGAGACAGGAACCCATAAGAGTAGAGGAGAAGAAATGTACATGCAGATAACCTTCTTCACATGACACAAACCGACCACAATCGCACGACAGCCACAGCGGAACACGCTAAAGTCAGCCTGCCGGACAGAGTATCTTGCCAGCCCTGCGGCTGAAAGCCCTTTACCTAACTCTAAGCACCCCGAGACCTGACAGGAAAATTCCAAAAACGCCATCCAAACCGAGGGCCCACACCCCCAAGAAGAAATCGAGAGTTCCGGCTCGGGATTTCCGAGTTGGTACCCAGAGGCTCCAACATCCCTTTCAGGAATATACCTTAAATCATGGTGGGAATCCTAGCAGTAGTTAAGGTATATTCCGTAATTAAGCGATATTGGAGTCTCTGTGCGAAGCCTGGGCAAAAGGGGCCCCTAAGTAGTGGGAACCGATAATGGGGACGCTTGAGACAGTACCCCTGACTTTAGGTGATTCATAGAAACCATTCAAGCCCGAAGACCCTCAACATTGAAGCCTCAAACCCAGGCGTCCTTTGCAGCAGTGTTTGGATCGCAAGCAGAGATTTAGTAGGCCTGCTCAGAACTCGCATGGATCATGCGGCCTAAACACTCAGTGTCGGTTTGATAAGGAAGATAGACCTGTAACGAATCTTTTTGTTGTCCAAGGCCCACCCTTGAATTTCTTGGAGTTCATATAATGTAGTACCACCCTGAGACTGCGTATTGGGGAAGTTAGCTGGGGCTGCAAAGCCTAGATGACCACAGATGCGGCTGTACAGCTACACAAGTACGTTAGGATCAGACATGTCGTACTGTTGGCATGCGGTGGTAAGTTTCGGCTAGAGCATTGAGTTCATGAACCCAGTTGGCATAAACACTATCCGAAAGCTTCATGACTGTTTGTCCCTGGCCCCTTCTTTCTGTTGACCCCAATTAAACCCGAGACCCCAAGCCCTGCTCTCTAAACCCCAGACCCTGAAAAATCCCAAAACACCACAGCCCAAACTCAGAGGTGCAGGTTAGTCGGATGCAGGGACGCCGAATGTCATGGCCGCGCCCAGCCGGGAAGGAAAAAGGCGGCGTCGGCATTGGACGCCCCACTGGGCCTGGGCCGTCGCCGCTGCGAGTCTTCTGCTGCTGCCACTTGGGCTTGCTGCTTAGGGTTACCCAGAGATCCTAAGACCCACAAGCGAAGAACATCAGAAGATGTAGCCCCGTATAGTTTTGAGGTGGGCTCCACAATTGCCAGGTCTGCAACTCCCCGGACTTTTCAAAGGGCTGCTATGCGGATTAGAGGCGTTTTATGAGGGCTTTATTGTTCTACAAGGTTATAGGCGCGGTAGCCCAGCTAGGGTCTGGCAGAGTTTGCAACCACTGACAAGGACTGTCCGGTGCTTGGATGCCGGGCTCTTAAACTCGAAGCCTCCGGAGCCTTTCAGCAGAAAAAGCCAGAGCCCCAACACCCTTGAAGAATACCTGAAACCTTAAACAGCCACACAAACTTCTCACAATTCCCTAAACAGAACGAAGCAAGAACAAATCCTCCCAGGACCGGTCAGGCAGCTTTAGCTCAGCCCCAGACGGAGGCCCGGTATTGGGGTTGGCGCGGTACTCGTAGTCGCTGTAGAGGTAGTGGTAGCGCTGGTAGTAGTAGTCGTCGTCGTCGTCGTGGAGTAATAGTAGTAGCAGCAGCAGCCGCGGGAGCAGTAGTGGCAGTAGTAGTAGTAATGGGGACTTGGGATTAATAAACCCCCCCCCTCCCCCCCCCGCAAGGTAGCTCGTTTTGTCTGAGTGGTGCTTGTTTGTTTCAGCTGTGCGACCCCCTGAAATAGTAATGTGTGCGGCCCAAGCCGTGTGTTGGAGCTAAGCAGCTCCGCAGTCGGGGCCCCAGGCTCCGCTTGATTGTGGTGATGCATGGTAACTCGATGAATCGTGTGGCTTGAAACCGCCGCCGTCGCAGGAATCAGGGCCTAGGGTTGGTAGGTTAGGGTTTCGGGTTTAACTATTTTATTAAAGTCTGAATCCAACCTTGAAACACCCCAAACCCGAAACGCTAACATGCTTTTTTGGCTTGACTTAGCCTTTTTCGAAGCTTGTTGTGATCGGAATTGGCTTCACAAGTCTTCTAAGATGTTCGGTCTATCCTGGAAGATGCCCCTTTCGGGTTTCGGGTTTAGGTTTACTTTAATGTTTAGGATGACCTAAACCCGAAACCCTAAACCGTTCAATTTGGGTTCCTTACACCGTAAAATAAATTAGAGCCGGTTGACCTACTTAGACAGCCAAAAACGCATTTTCGGGCCTCCAAAATGCTGTTTTTGCTTTCCCTAGCCATTTTCGAAGCTCTGGGAAACAGAATCAGGCTTCAACAGTCGTTTAAGATGTCCTCTCCCCGCCCTGGAAGATGCAACCCAACAGCGCAGTGTGTAGCTTCACTTTAAGGTTTACAATGACCTAAACCCTAATGCTGAGCCTGTACAGAGAGGCCAAACACATTTGGCTGAAGCAACTTACTAAAAAGCTGCTTTCCTTGAAGGATTGTTAAATTTGTCCTCTGGAGACAGTTTTCTGCATGGCACCTGTCCACCAAATGCCAGACCTCGCGAGCGGACATAGCCATCCAGCCATGCGAGAGGGAAAAAATAACCCCTCCATTTTGGGGTTCTACAGACCGTCAATAGCAAACACGACAAAATTAAAAGAGGCGACAGACCTACTTAGACAGCCAAAAACGCATTTTCGGGCACCGAAAATGCGGCTTTGGCTTCCCCCAGCCATTTTGGAAGCTCTGGGAAACACTTTAAAGTTTACGATGACCTAAACCCGAAACCCTAACCCGTCCAATTTGGGGTTCTACACACACCGTCAAGAGTAAACACGACCACCGTTGAAGAGCCAACAGACCTAGTTAGACAGCCAAAAACGCATTTTCTGGCACCGAAAATGCGTTTTTGGCTTCCCCAGCCATTTTGGAAGCTCTGGGAAACACTCTAAGGTTTACGATGACCTAAACCCGAAACCCTAACCCGTCCAATTTGGGGTTCTACACACACACACACCGTCAAGAGTAAACACGACCACGGTTGAAGAGCCAACAGACCTAGTTAGACAGCCAAAAACGCATTTTCGGGCACCGAAAATGCGTTTTTGGCTTTCCCCAGCCATTTTGGAAGCTCTGGGAAACACTTTAAGGTTTACGATGACCTAAACCCGAAACCCCAACCCGTCCAATTTGGGGTTCTGCACACACCGTCAAGAGTAAACACGACCAAATTTGAAGAGCCAACAGACCTAGTTAGACAGCCAAAAACGCATTTTCGGGCACCGAAAATGCGTTTTTGGCTTCCCCCAGCCATTTTGGAAGCTCTGGGAAACACGTTAAGGTTTACGATGACCTAAACCCGAAAACCTAACCCGTCCAATTGGGGGTTCGACACACACCGTCAAGAGTAAACACGACCACAGTAGAAGAGCCAACAGACCTAGTTAGACAGCCAAAAACGCATTTTCGGGCACCGAAAATGCGTTTTTGGCTTCCCCCAGCCATTTTGGAAGCTCTGGGAAACACGTTAAGGTTTACGATGACCTAAACCCGAAAACCTAACCCGTCCAATTGGGGGTTCGACACACACCGTCAAGAGTAAACACGACCACAGTAGAAGAGCCAACAGACCTAGTTAGACAGCCAAAAACGCATTTTCGGGCACCGAAAATGCGTTTTCGGCTTCCCCCAGCCATTTTGGAAGCTCTGGGAAACACTCTAAGGTTTACGATGACCTAAACCCGAAACCCTAACCCGTCCAATTTGGGGTTCTACACACACCGTCAAGAGTAAACACGACCACAGTTGAAGAGCCAACAGACCTAGTTAGACAGCCAAAAACGCATTTTCGGGCACCGAAAATGCGTTTTTGGCTTCCCCCAGCCATTTTGGAAGCTCTGGGAAACACGTTAAGGTTTACGATGACGTAAACCCGAAACCCTAACCCGTCCAATTTGGGGTTCCACACAAACCGTCAAAGAGTAAACACGACCAAATTTGAAGAGCCAACATACCTAGTTAGACAGCCACAAACGCATTTTCGGGCACCGAAAAATTTGTTTTTGGCTTTCCCCAGCCATTTTGGAAGCTCTGGGAAACACTTTAAGGTTTACGATGACCTAAACCCGAAACCCTAACGCGCCCAATTTGGGGTTTTATCAGAGAGGCGTACAAGACCACGCCCCTCGGTCGGCCCAGTTTCGACGGACGCCTGACGGGCAAGCCAACTGCAAACGTTTTTTTCCTTATTAAGGGAACACATCCGTTGGCAATTGACTTGCCCGTGAGGCGTCTGTCGGACCTTGGCCGACCGAGGGGTGTGGTCTTCCACACCTCTGTTTGGCTGAGGCTGTGTTCCTTTAATAAGAACAGCCGCCTGCAATTGATTTGCCCGGCAGGTGTCGGTCGGATCTCGGCCGATCGAGGGGCGTGGTCTTCCACACCTCTGTTTGGCTGAGGCTGTGTTCCTTTAATAAGAACAGCCGCCTGCAATTGATTTGCCCGGCAGGTGTCGGTCGGATCTCGGCCGATCGAGGGGCGTGGTCGAAAGAACCAAAAAGGACCACGGCCAAGAGGACAAACACTCAGTCGACCACGAGCGATCCCGTCCGTCGTCGTGGTTGTGTTGCCCCTTGTACTCTTGAGCGTGGTGCAACGAACTTAAAGCGACCACGAAGGGGTCCCAGGCAATCACCCCAGCTCCTGGCGAAATCTTTCAAACTTGGCCGGCCCAAGAAGCTGCCTGACGCTCGGACGTCTGCCTTTGTGGTTTTGCCTCAGGCGGCTCCGGCTCCGACGTCTGCACTTGTGGCCTTGCCTGACACTCCTCCGTCTTGAATGTTCCGAGTGGTGAGTGACGTGCGGGGAGAAGCTTGCTACGGCTTGACGGGCAGCTTGCAGAAAGTCACAGCGACTGATGGGCTGCCCTCTGTTGTTGTCGTGCAGGAACCCTTGAACGTCACCTGCACGCCCCCGTCGCCAAACACGAACAAACCGTAGCCGACGACGAAGAAAGAGAGGGAAGAGAGAGAGAGAGAGAGAGAGAGAAAAGAGTGTGTTTGATCATATCCACTAACTGATGTTTCTGGGCGACGTCTCGGTTGAGTGACCAAGCTGCCATAAGCCCACAAATAGTTGAACTGGGGAGCCCCGGATGACCCGTCTGCCGCCTGCAAGGTATGTCAGGGGAAGGGTTTAGGAGGTTTGGTTGTTTGGGGGAGCGGGGTTTACAGGCACAGACGGGGGAACTGAACATTCCCACCCCCGGAAGGGGCCACACAGACCTGACAGACGCGAGCCGTTGAGCGGGTAGGCCTTCGGGCCAGGGGACCCCGGTCCCCATACCCGTCAGCAAGCAAACAAGCAAGAGAGAGAGAAAGGAGAGGAGAGAGGAGAGAGAGCACGGACTGCTCCTTAACTGGGTGCAAGCGCCACCAAACCTTGGAGCTCGCGGTCACAGGCCGTAAAGAGGCCCCAAGCAATGCAGTTCCTTAGGACTCGAGGCCTGAGGCCGCGCAGAGGCTCCAAGCGACTGATGGGCTGCTGTTGCCGCTCACGCAGAAGAAGACCCAGTGGGCGCCGAGGAATTTTCTGCACCCGCTGTCTGCTGGCGAAAACCACAAGGTGTGGAAGCGGAAGCAGTTCAGTGTCACTCCGGAGAGGAAGCGAAAGATGCTGCTCAACATGGGGTGCCTCAGGCTTGAGATCGATGTAGATGAGGAGGTGGAGATTGAGCAGCCTGACACCCTACCACGTGGCGGTTTGCGACACCAAACCATGGTAATGGGTGGGGAAGCCATGCGGTGGCTTTGGGCTGCGACGAGTTTGTTTTGGGCATCAGCTCTCGACTCGCTTTTGCATTTTTTTAGGCCTGAGGCGGAGAACAGCTTTAATCTGGTGGGTTTTTTCAAGGTCTGAGGCCACTATTCTGGGGGGTCGTCGTCGCCCTTCTAAACTCCTCTTGCCCCTACCTTTTCTCAAATCCCGGACCCCCAAAGCGCCGCTTTAATCAGGGGGGGTTTACTAATCTCGACGCATTTTTTCTTGGAGCAGCAGCAATACGAGGCTGACTGGGAACACGGCCCTGTGGTGACTGAGCAGCATCGACTGGTCGGCACCGTTTCTCTTTTTCATTTAGAAGTGCCAGCGCTACCACCTCAGGCGTGAAGCACAAAGTCAGGCAGACAGATGCCTTAAGAGTGGTGATTTCGAGGGCTCCAGCTTCAAAGGCCCCTGAACGGCTTGTAAGGAATAACTGCTTGTGGTTCGGTTGTAGGCGTCTCAGCTCGAACGAGCTTCCTTGCGGTAGCTGGGCGGGTGGGAACATTTATTCGCTATTATGGGTTTTTTGGTCCCAAGGTCCCAAAAATAGAAGGCCGCATTCGCCCGGCTCGACAAAGACCTCCGTCTGAAGACATGTGCTCAGCAGCCGAAATTTTCGAAATCGATGAGCCTTTCAAACACTCAGAATTAGGTCCTGGTACTGATAACTGTTAAACTCAAGTGAGGCATTAGCTGTCTGGGAAGTGCTAAGGTTTCGGCTGCACATGCTGCACTACTTTCTGTTGCACGGGCATGAAATCTTGGAGCAGGGTCCCCCATCCAATTTATCGGTTGGGGTAGGTATATCAGACAGTAGTCGCTGCGCCTCCACTCGGTAGCTGCCTTCCGGCAGAAGCTACCGTCTCATTGCTTGAGCGATAAAAACCTGCTGTTTAGACAGTGAACACGTCGCTTTTGCATTTTTGTTTAGGCCTGAGGCGGAGAACAGCTTTAATCTGGGGGGTTTTTTTCAAGGTCTGAGGCCACTATTCTGGGGGGTCGTCGTCGCCCTTCTAAACTCCTTTTGCCCCTGCCTTTTCTCAAATGCCGGACCCCCAAAGCGTGTCTTTAATCAGGGGGGGTTTACTAATCCTAAGTTGCCATTAGTAGTAGTAGTAGTAGTAGTAGTAGTAGTAGTAGTAGTAGTAGTAGTAGTAGTAGTAGTCAGTAGTAGTAGTAGTAGTAGTAGTAGTAGTAGTAGTAGTAGTAGTAGTAGTAGTAGTAGTAGTAGTAGTAGTAGTAGTAGTAGTAGTAGTAGTAGTAGTAGTAGTAGTAGTAGTAGTAGTAGTGGTAGTAGTAGTAGTAGTAGTAGTAGTGGTCGTCGTCGCCGTCGCAGTATGGCTCTTGTGTTGGTTTGGTATAACCATCTTGATGTGGAGAACGGAAACTCAAAGGGGCAGCACGCACCCTCGTTTTCCGTCCAAGCAGAAAGTCCAACGACCGTGACAGGTCGAACGTCCGCCCAGGACGGGCTGCGCGCAATTGCGTCGCGGCAACGAGAAGCTACCAACGACACACTGCCGTGCTCACTGGAGCCAAAAATGTTATGAATACGAATTACAGAAGAGCATGCATAAAAGCATACAGCACAACAGCCAGCCCGCAGACTATGTACAGTTACATTCGCCCCTCAGCCGAGAGCACGATAGAGCCGTAGGATTCCGCGGGCGGCCGGAGGCCGTAAAACTGACCTACAGACCCTGCCCTCCTACAAACCCTTCGCACTCAGCACAAGACATTCGTTTTTCACGGCCTGTGCTGCACGAGGCTCTGGTTTCCTACTGTACACAGCCTGCGCCGCACTGCGGCCACAGGGCTGGTGAAACGAGCAGCTGAAGCTGCGGCGTTACTCCACGCGCTTCGGGAGCACTACCGTGCCTCCCTAGCCGCTCCCGTCAAAGACCTGTCGAGCGGATACGCCACCCTGTCGTCTCATCGGAAAGCAGCTAGGTGCTGCGACCAAAACTGAAGTTGCCACGGGTGGCTAGAAGGGCGGAGCGCAGTCCGCGACTTCTAGTCCACGGTCACTGCGGCTCCACGTTGGGTTGCGCGGCGGGCTGCTGGACATTTGAGGGTTTTGCCCGCCCGCGGTGGTTCCGCTGAGGTGCTTCGAACTCCTCGCGCTTCAGCGCCTTGGACCACTCGGTGCCAAACGAATCTAGCCACTTTTGGCTAAATTCAGAGGTCAGCACACTGGCGACCGCGATGCCGACCTCCGCGTTGGCCCGTGAACTAGCACTAAAGTTTAGGCTTCCTATCACGGCGCTAACTGTGGAGTCCGGCCTCGTCACGAGCACCGTCTTGGCGTGGTGGATGCCCGCGAGGCCTGCGACGATGCTCACGTCCGTGCGGTTCTCGGCGGCGTAAGCCGCCTTGACCGAGGTGCCCTTGCCGACACGGACCTGGACGCCAGCCGCCCCTAGCTCCTTGAGGGACTGCAGCTGGAGCTTGGTACGGCTCGTCTGCGAGTTGTCGGCAAGCACGTGGGCTCGGGCGCCTCGCTCCAGCGAGGACACGAGGGCTCCAACCAAAGGCTTGCTATCGAAGCTGTAGGCTCGCACGTAAACGTGGTCCCCATGCCCAGAGTCCGATAGCATCGTTTGTACCACAGCGTGATACTCCGGAAGGGTCAGAAACTTGACCCCGGCTCGCTCGAAGCCGTCAGGGATCGGGAAGTCTCTGACACGCCGTGCCTGGCTCGACATGGGAGCTGTCGGAGCCGGAGACGCCGCAGAGGTACCCTGGCGGGAAGCCTCCGCTGCAGGCGTCTTCGGAACAGTCTCTGTCGGAGGCGCCGACACTGTGGCCACCTCGTGGCGGCCTCTGAGCTTGGTAAAGCCGGCAAGGCAACCCTCGGACGGGTTCCCGACATTCCGAGCTCTTTCAGAGAGCGATCTCGCTTTCGACACCATGCCGGCAAGGCACCCCTGTTCCAGGGCCGGCGCGCCGAGGATCGCACGGGCGCGTCTAGTCGCGGCCGGGGCGACGGACAGCGTTGGGGCAGCGCTCGCGCCTGTCATGGCCACGAGTTGACCCGCAGCTTCAACAGCGCGTTCTATGTGACCACAACGTCCCTCGTTGAGGAATGCCTTGCAGTCGCAGCCTGCGCCGTCCGCGCCCGACCCGACCTTCACAAGGACCCTGTGTGCTCCGGCCTTAGTCTTTGATGCAACCTCAAAGACAGCCTCCCGGCCTTCGAGCGACACCAGAACAGCATTCCCAAAGGGGTTACCGTTCATGGCGTGCATTAGCCGGTTAGTGGCGACACGTCAGGCCCACCACAGCACTACGGCCGCGAACGTCCACAGTAGGACGACGGCCGTCAAGCCAACCACGCGGACACCCCGAACGAGGATACCAGAGGATTCCTCGATGAGGTCCTCCGCCGCAGTGGCAACTGCAGTGAGGCTCACGGGTGCCACCTCTCTGGCACCGCGCTCAACAGTGAAGAGGGTAGGCGCCAGCGCAGCGGCCACCAAACCCGTCTTCCATCCAATGTTGCCCGTTGTGGCGTGGGCTGCGCGATTGCGCGCTATCCTGGAGAGAGCCCAGCTGGAGACCGCAGCGCCTATCGAGCGCACGGCCCCAAGGAACCCACCACGGTTCGAGGGCCCGGAAGAGACAGCGGGGCGAGGAGAAACGGCAGGGGCCTCGGGCGCCACTCTGTGGCCACCCGGGCCACGCAGTGGGAGCGTGAGGGCGGGCTGCCCAGCACGCTCGCCGAGTCGGGAGGAGTATGCCAGTCCGGCAGAACCTCCGGCCCACCATCCTCGGTTGCCGTAGCGGTTCGAGCTTCCCCTTCCACCACCTTTGCCACCACCCTTGCTGCCAGAGCTGCGGCCCCCACTGGTTGCACCGCGCCCGGAGGAAGGTTGGCTCCACCAGGCTCGGGCAGAGTCTTGAGAGAGCTCTGCCTGCCTGCGCTTTTCAGCGTGGAGCCTCTTCCGTCCGGAGCGGAGGAATTTCCTCGCATGCTCCGCAAGGGGATCGGCGTTGATGGAACGCTCGATCCGTTCCATCTTCGTGCCCTCGCTCTCTTCCGACGAAGAAGCAGCTTCATCGTCGCCTTCCTGGGGCGGCATGCCGTGGGTTATGAACGACGAGCCCGACTTAGGGCCACTGCACTTAAAGCACAGTTTGCGCCATAACATGTTCCTCTCTTGGCATGTGTCCCGCCCACAGGTCCAGTAGGCGTTGGACATTGCGGCGGCGATCGCGTCCGAACGCTTCGCATAAAGGTACTCCTTTATGCGTTGCTTATGTTCATCGAGCCAGACCTCGATGAACCACGCCGGCGCCGTTCGCAGGTCCACCGGCGTGCTCCAGTACAGGCTGTCCTCGAAGATCCCCACACAGGGGGCACCTCCGAGCTCCTCGGGATCATGGTGCCGGCAGGTATTGCGTTCTGGTGGGTTCGCACGCCCACAAGTAAAGCAATCCCACCAGCCCCAAGGCCAGACCTTGCCTGTGAGGAGCGGAACGCGCTCGGGTGTCGGTCCAAGCTCGTTTTCATCGTAATCGGGCCAGATTTCAAACACTGGCCTGTTCGACAAAATCGCAGCATGGTAGACGAACGCGCGCCTCCGGCGCCGCGCCAACGCGAGGAGCTGCTCGAGCGTATGCTCACCACCGCCTCGGAAGAATTCCCTGATCTGTTCATCATGTTGGAGATCAAGGGGGACCGTGAGCCTGGGATCCACGTCGCGGGCGCCGGGCCTTCCAGGCCCCGGCGGTGGAGTCGCATCCCAGTCCACGTCGCGCCAATCGGCCCGGGAACCTCGTTCGAGAGTCCGTAAACCCCCGAAACTCGGTGTTGGGGAGCCGGCGACTCCATGGTATCCTGCCATGTTGTGAATCGCTTCTTGGGCGGCGGCGGTCCCTCCGGCTCCGCGGGTCGCCGCTTGTCTGTGCTCGACGGAGCAGCGGCCCCGCTGGAACCTTCTTCGGCACCTGCCTCGCCACTAGACGAGGGAGCCGCGCCTGTCCCGGCCGCGGCTCCTGCAGGGCCGGCTGGTGCCGAGGGCGCTTCTTCCTTCTTGGTGGTGGCCCGCTTGGCAGCGGGGCCTTGACGCTCAGAGCCGCTCTCCTCAACGGCGCGCTTGAGGGAGGAGAGGGACTTAGCCTCTGCTGTCTCCTTTTCCTCCTTGGTCACTGCAGGAAGGCGGGTGTCGCGCCGTGCCTCAGGAGCCGCAGCCGCGGCCTCCTGGGCCAAAGCAGCAAGCTCCTCCTTGGCGCGTGCCGCCGCTCTTTCCCGTGCCAAGCCTGCCTTCATAGACTCCGCGAGGCTAGGGATCCGGACCTCCGGACTCCCTGCCTCAGCTGGGGGAGTCACGTTGGCCGCAGGCGCTGCAGAGGAGGAAGACGCCTCCTGAGAGGCATCCGGAGGAGCAGGAGCCATCTCCTGATCCGCGGAATGCGTCGCCGAAGATGGCGGAGCTTTCTTCTTAGGGCTGGAAGCCTGAGGCTCCGCACCCCATCGTGGATCAGGCGGGGTTCCAGTCCTCTGGACACCCCCCTTCTCTCGAGGGAGCAGATCCGTTTCCAGCATAGGGGGATCTATCTCCAGTTGGGTGTCAGTCTGCTTTGCGATAGGGTTCAAGACACCAGCGGCGAGCTTTTCTTCTCTGAGCC